>CM056378.1:40714433-40833251 GCA_029718625.1 Synaphobranchus kaupii
GCCAGGGCCTGCTACAGCACAGGGGGAGAGAGGGGGTGGAGCCAGGGCCTGCTACAGCACAGGGGGAGAGAGGGGGCGGAGCCAGAGCCTGCTTCACCACAGGGAGAGAGAGGGGGCGGAGCCAGGGCCTGCTACAGCACAGGGAGATAGAGGGGGCGGAGCCAGAGCCTGCTACAGCACAGGGGGAGAGGGGGCGGAGCCAGAGCCTGCTACAGCACAGGGAGAGAGGGGGCGGAGCCAGGGCCTGCTACAGCACAGGGAGAGAGAGGGGGGCGGAACCAGAGCCTGCTACAGCACAGGGGGGAGAGAGGGGGCGGAGCCAGGGCCTGCTACAGCACAGGGAGAGAGGGGGCGGAGCCAGGGCCTGCTACAGCATAGGGAGAGAGAGGAGGCGGAGCCAGAGCCTGCTACAGCACAGGGGGTAGAGGGGGCGGAGCCAGAGCCTGCTACAGCACAGGGGGAGAGCAAAGTTACCAGGATAGGAAGGAGAAGGAGAACTGAAACTTAACCCCCCCCTCAGAGAGTGTATGGTGTTGAGGGGGGCGGGGCGGGGTGTACTGCGTGGTGTTGAGGGGTATGGGACGGTGGGGTGCCTGCGCGGTGCAATTTCTGTCATTGTGGAGCTGGTTGTTTCGGGGGCTTTGTGTTGCTCTTTTTTCAGGGTCTTTCAGGGAATGTAAGGCTTTTGTGGCCCTGAGTGGTGGTCTCATTGTGTGTGTGTGTGAGTGAGTGAGCTCAGTCCTGGTTGTGAGATGAGAGCACAGTGCCAGTGCTCGGTGAGGTGTGTGTGCGTGTGTGTGTGAGTGTGAGAGAGAGAGAGAGCGTGTGTTTGAGTTGTGGTGTGTGTGTGTGAGAGAGTGTGTGTGTGTGTGTGTGTGTGTGTGTGGTGTGTGGTGTGTGGTGTGTGGTGTGTGGTGTGTGGTGTGTGTGTGTGTGTGTGTGTGTGTGTGTGTGTGTGTGTGTGTGTGTGGTATGTGAGGTGTGCGTGCGTGTGCACATCAGGCCCATGCCGTTGGCCGAGACCAAGGTGACAGTTTTGTGTGAAGTGAAAAAGTGAGACCCTGGCCCACGGTGGCACTGTGCTGCTGGAGTGGGGCTTGTTAGCAGCAAATGGGATGCGGGGCTTATTTTAACACAGCCTAACTCAGTGTGTGATATCTGCAGTACCAGTCTACATCTTGAAAATGATGCTTCTATTTTTATCCAGATCAAGAGACTACAGCTGTTGGTTACCTCATTTTACCACGTTTTTTTTTTATTAACAGATCTGTTTGTGCTTGCAATGGCCCTCTGGACTGACAGCAAGAATGCTTAATAAATAGACCGAACCTCAGGGTCCAAAGTCACTGTACTATAGAGCTAATACACACAGGGTTCACTGCTACAGAGCTAATAAACACAGGGTTCACTGTGCTATATAGCTAATTAACACAGCTTTCCCTGTGCCATTGAGCGAATATACGCCGGGTTCACTGTGCTATATAGCTAATACACACAAGGTTCATTGTGCTATAGAGCTAATACACACAGGGTTCACTGCTACAGAGCTAATAAACACAGGGTTCACTGTGCTATATAGCTAATTAACACAGCTTTCCCTGTGCCATTGAGTGTATATACGCAGGGTTACTTGTGCTATAGAGCTAATACACACAAGGTTCATTGTGCTATAGAGCTAATACACACAGGGTTCACTGCTACAGAGCTAATAAACACAGGGTTCACTGTGCTATATAGCTAATTAACACAGCTTTCCCTGTGCCATTGAGTGTATATACGCAGGGTTACTTGTGCTATAGAGCTAATACACACAAGGTTCATTGTGCTATAGAGCTAATACACAGAGGGTTCACTGCTATAGAGCTAATGCACACAGGGTTCACTCTGCTATAGCGCTAGTACACACATGGTTGACTAAGCACAGACAGGGAACCAGAGTAGCAAGCATTACTAGTGTGCGTGTGCGTGTGCGTGCGAGCGCGTGCGAGCGAGCGCGAGCGAGCGTGAGCGAGAGAGGGAACTTTTCCTCTTTACATCCCATCTGTTCTCTCCCAGTCTGCCTGACACACCCAGTTCACCTAGTGTAGCGCTGTTAGCATTCATCAGGCTAGCGTTAGCCCGCACATCCAGTTCACCCAGTGTAGCGCTGTTAGCCTTCGTCAGACTAGTGTTACCTTCTTTGGCTCCAGCCTAGTGTCCGACTTCTTTCTCCTTATCTACAGTCACTCACCGCTGCACCACTTCTCTCTCTTCCTCTTTCATTTTCCCTCCTTCTCTCAGTTATTCTCGGATGGTGTCTTCCTAAAAGTCTTTTTAGGAAGAACTGGTTGATGGCGCTTCAAGATACTGATTTACTAGCGGGAGTGAGGCATGATCATGCAGGATTAAGTGGCTGAAGTGCGGTCGAAAGCCAGCGCAAGGCTAACGGCTGCCTTGCTAATATTAGCCTAGCAGGCTGTTATGTGGTCTCCCTATACAGGAACAGCCTGCTGTAGTAGTTAGTGGCACACATGTCGCAGGGCACTCTGGACAGTCGGCCTGCTGGGTACGAGTCAGGCCTGTGCCAAATTCTTTATTTGAAAGCCATTCAACGCAGAAGGCCCAACATGGGGAAGATGATTTCCGGAGGAGTTAGGGGTGCATTTGAGGGAGCCCTCCGGGAATACGTGTTTTCCTGGAGCCAGGCAGTGGTAGGGGAAAGAACTTAGTTTGAGGTGGGGGGCATCAATGGGGATTTCACAGAATATTTCAGGAGATTTCAATATACCAGAGATTTCTAATACATTGAACTGTGCAAACTAGTCAATATTTCATAAGATTTCAATAAAACAGGCATGTTTGTTAGTGAACCATTTCCAGGAGATTTTACATGGCTCGTCGGGGTGCGGAAGATGAGACTTCTATCTGGGAGTTTCTTGTAAGGTCTGGGAGACTTGGGCTGCCTGTCACCCTTCAGTAACTCCTGAAACTGAGACATCAGTTTTCAAATTTGTTTCAAACAAAATTCTTGTCTTGAAAACATTGTAACGTAGAAGTCTCCGAAAATTGCTAGTGTTTTTAGCATCTATAAAAAGTTAAAGGGAAAGTTTAAAAAAAAAAAATCATTATTTCAGTTTTGTGTATGTTTTAGATTTGTCCAGACATTTTTTACGTGCGATGGAAGATATTTTATTATTATTATTTTGTAGGCGCTTCCGAATTATTTAGTGAGTATCAGGGTATTTGGAGTTTTGTGGTCTAAAGCAAGAAAATATACTTCAAGTAACTCCAAAGCAGCTTGTACAGCAACATTGTGTTTCCACAGGCTATACATATGAGCAGATACAGATTTATAGCATGTATTCACAATTATAAGAATAAAAATCTTTTTATATGGTGCTGCTACTACTTTCCGTCTTAAACAGTGCAAGCTCTTCCCTCCCATGGGCCTGTGTAGTAATGCTGATATTGGAAGTTGCAACACAATTTCCTTGAGTACAGCTTGCATGGCCATGTGAAATAGTTCCAGCTGGATATAAAATTAGAGACAGTTTTTGAAGAGTAACTGGGTAATGTACACACGTTCAATCCTCGAGTCTCCTAACTCTAAATATCCGAATGCCCTGA
This sequence comes from Synaphobranchus kaupii, assembly GCA_029718625.1. Classification (NCBI taxonomy): domain Eukaryota; kingdom Metazoa; phylum Chordata; class Actinopteri; order Anguilliformes; family Synaphobranchidae; genus Synaphobranchus; species Synaphobranchus kaupii. The sequence goes on from CM056378.1 coordinate 40,718,040, forward strand.
TACCTGCCATTGTAAAGCCAGCCGCTCACCAGAAATATACTGAGTGTAAGTATCAAAAATATTCTTCATTGCACACAAAAGCTATCTGGAGCAATCAGATAACATTTATAAAACTGAAATAACATCAAAAAAAAACCTTTAAATTAATTGAAACAATTAGTAGACCCAGGGGTGAGAACACGCATGAAAGAAAAATGAGAAAACAAAATTAGTTTCAGCACTTCTTTCATGCTAGTCATGCTTATGATTATGAAGAATTGCATATGTAGCAAGAGGAATGGCTGCTATCCTTGGGGGAAAAATGTTTAATTGTGAAATTTATCCATGACAACGGGTTCGTACATCCATGGCATGCTTGGGCAGGCCTTCAACACCTGCAGTGTACACACAAGCCTTGAGTAAGTCTGGACTTGCGCTTGAGCTGGTGGGGTGCTGGGGTGCGTGGGGAGGGGGGGAGGGTTTTACTGCTGAGTAAGTCCAGGTCAATTCAACACACTTTTGGACTGCATCGTCATGGATTTTAATGAGATGCTGACGTGGTCTTAGAAGAAACCCCTGGAACTAAAATTACACTTGTCTCATATTGCTAATCTGTGATGAAGCTAGCGCTGGAAAAGACCTTTAAAATGATATAAGAATCAATAATTTCTCTATGGCATATAGTCATGTAGATATGTCAAGTCAAAATCATGGAGTCGCGCTAATTAGCCCAAACTTCGTTAGCCCATATCTCCCAGATTAACGATCTGAGACAAGTGTAGTTTGGTTCCAGGGGTCCAAAAGTCTATTGATTTGACCCGGACTTACAGTCAAGCCGGAAAGTCTGCACACTCCTTTCACCTTCTCCACGTTTTATTACGTTACAGACATATTCTACAATAGATTGAGTTCATTCATCTCAAAATTCTACACAAAATAGCCCATAATGACAAAGTGAAAACGGGTTTTTAGACATTTGTGCTAATTTATTAAAAATCTAAATGTAAAATATCATATGTACACAAGTGATATGACACCCAAAAGTGAGCTGATGTGCATTTTGTTTCCACTGATACTGCTTGAGATGTTTCTACAACTTAATTGGAGTCCACCTGTGATAAATTCAATTGATTGGACATGATTGGGAATTGCCAACACCTGCCTATATAAGGTCCCACAGTTGACAGTGCATGTCAGAGCAAACTCCAAGCCATGGGGTCAAAGGAATTATCTGCAGACCTCAGAAACAGGATTGTGTCAAGGCATAGATCTGGAGAAGGGTACGGAAAAATCTCTGCAGCTTTACAGGTCCCAAAGAGCACAGTGGCCACCATCATTCGTAAATGGAAGAAGTTTGGAACCACCAAGAATCTTCCTAGACCTGGCCGCCCGGCCAAACTGAGCAATCGGGGAAGACGGGCCTTGGCCAGGGAGGTGAGCAGGAACCCGAGGGTCACTCTGACAGAGCTCCAGTGTATCCTTGTGGAGATGGGAGAACCTTTCAGAAGATCAACCATCCAGGCAGCATTCCACCAATCAGGCCTTTATGGTAGAGTGGCCAGACGGAAGCCCCTCCTTAGTAAAAGACACATCACAGCCCGCTTGGAGTTTGCCAAAAGGCACCTAGAGGACTCTCAAACCATGAGAATCAAGATTCTCAGGTTTGATGAAACCAAAATTGAACTTTTTGGCCTGAATACCAAGCGTCACGTCTGGAGGAAACCAGGCACCGCTCATCACCTGGCTAATACCATCCCTACAGTGAAGCATGGCGGTGGCAACATCATGATGTGGGGATGTTTTTCAGCAGCAGGAACGGGGCGACTAGTCCTGATGGAGGGAAAGATGAATGCAGCTAAGTACACCGAGATCCTTGAAGAAAACCTGCTCCACAGCGCTCTGGACCTCAGACTGGGGTGAAGGTTTACCTTCCAACATGACAACGACCCAAAGCACACAGCCAAGAGAACAAAGGAGTGGCTTCTGAGAAAGTCTGTGCATGTCCTTGAGTGGCCCAGCCAGAGCCCAGACCTGAATCCAATTGAACATCTGTGGAAAGAGCTGAAAATGGCTGTGTATCGACGCTCCCCATCCAACCTGACGGAGCTTGCAAGGATATGCCAAGAGGAATGGGCAAAAATGTCCAGAAACAAATGTGCCAAGCTCTTAGCTTCTTTCCCAAGATGCCTCGAAGCTGTAATCGCTGCCAAAGGTGCAGCAACCAAGTATTAAGCTGAGGGTGTGTACAGATATGTAACCCCTAAATAACCTATTTTTGTCAGTAAAATAAAATTGCATATTTTCTAAAAACCTGTTTTCACTTCGTCATTATTGGCTATTGTGTGTAGATGTTTGAGGCAAAAAATTAACTGTATGCTGATGGGGTGCTGATGAATAATGGTGTCAGATGGGAACTGACTGTGGGAACCTTGTCAGTGCTGAGAGGGGATGGTGTCTGGTCCAGAGAAGGGGAACTGTCTCTGTGCTGATGGTGTCGGTGCTAATGGTGTCGGTTCTGTTGGTGACGGTGCTGACTGTGTTGGTGTCAATGCTGATGGTGTCGGTGCTGATGGTGTCAGCGCTGGCTATGTTGGTGTCGGTGCTGATGGTGACGGTGCTGTTGGTGTCAACGCTGATGGTGTTGGTGCTGATGGTGTCAGCGCTGGCTATGTTGGTGTCGGTACTGGCTGTGTTGGTGTCGGTACTGGCTGTGTGAGAGGAAGACCGAGAGAGGGGGAGAGGGAGACAGAGACTGAAAAAGAGAGGAAAAGGGGGACAGAAAAGCAGAAGAATGTGGGAATAGGGAGAAGTTTGTGTGGAATTAGAAAAATAAATAAATAATGAAAGAGGAGAAATTGGCTTTGTGGAAAAATACATGGAATGAGAGGGTTAGAAAGAGAGAGAGGGTATGACAAAGGAATGGGGCAAAAACAGACGGGGGTGGGGAAGGTGAGGAGGAGAAATGGGAGGGACAGGTAAACAGTGAGAGAGTGATAGAGGGAGGGAGGGACGGAGGGAGGGAACGGGAGGGAACCAGAGGGAGAGCCAGCAGGCCTGACGATACTTGTCCGCGCTGGGATAGTTGTGTGCCAAGCCTTATACAGACATTTCTGAAAGTGTGCTGCAGTTTCCTGTTAACCCCTCAGTGTCTGAGCAACTGGCCTCCATTCAGGCTCCAGTGACTAAATAATGTGCAGCAGAGTTTCTGTACATTGCCATTGGTGAACCTGTCAAACATACAGACATATCACATCTGAAATCGCTATTTGTTGTTTTCCGGACCGAATCTCTTATTTAGTTACAATAGTTAAAAGTTGTTGAATGTTGTTAAAACCATGTTTGGAAATACGATGTGACGTGGCGCTGTAATGGCGACGTAGTCCGGCTGTCTCTCGTGTTCATGTTTGTTAATTTGAATGTGTTTTATTGTCGGGATTTTGTCTTTTGTTTTCTTCATGCACTGTGTGTTTGTTGTGGGACAGGGAAGCGAATTGGAGATTTTTAGGGGCACTCCTTTTTTTATAATATTGATGAATTGTCTAGCGTGGATGATTTTGTTTGTGGTCGTCACCGTGGAGACGCATTCGAATTATGCTCGGAAATGTCCGTTGGATCTGCAGCCACGGAGTTTACCATCACTCTTCACCGGAGTTGAAGATGTCGGGACTGATTCGGGACTGCGGGCAATCTTCAAAAGGCAACCAGGGAAGGAGAAGATAATGCGGGGAGGAGTGAGGTGGCGACTGGGAAGGCTGAGCTCCGTTTCGACAGTGGACAGAGACCACAACACTGCGTGTAGCCTATGGAGGAAGGTCGTGGAGGCGCCGAGGCGGAGTTTGTGTGTTGGACTGGTTGATGACATTGGACATCTCGGGACAGCGGGGCTATTTTAATTATGACGTGTATATACGTATATATATTGGCATTTTATATGTTTGTTTGTGTGTTGTGGGTCTGCCCCACTGTCTGTCTTTTTTGTTGTTGCTAGTGGCTACAACTGAAGTTCCCTTTCGGGAAAATAACCTTGACTATACTATTTATGGAGAAATACCAGTGTGTTTCGCTCAGTTGTGTTCATGGTGTTTCTCTGCTAACCCAGCTAGCGCAGCAACCCTGCGCAGCTGGAGCAGATGTGATTCAGCCCTGTTTTAATATGGGAGTGTCTGCAGCCGCCAGCATCAATAATTCACTCCCACACACCACCATCTCATTCCACCATTAAAAATGCATCCCTTTCTCCCTTTATCTCTCCCTTTCTCTCACTCTTTCTTTTCCTTTTCTTCCTTTCATTTACTACTTACTTTCTTCTGTCTCAGATATTCTCTCATCACATACAGGCCCCACCACACACACACACACACACACACACACACACACACACACACACACACACACACACACACACACACACACACACACACACACATATATACACAAACACCACGAGTCAGCAACTATGTGTGTGTCGGGTATGAAATTAACTTTTTCACCCACTGGCCAGAGTGACGTGTGTGTGTGTGCGTGCGCGCAGGTGTGCAAGTGTGCATGCATTTGTGTGCATGTGTGTGTGATCTGTGTGTGAGGGTTTGTATGTGTATGAGGGAGTTATATGTGTGTGTGTGTGTGTGTGTGAGAGAGTTATGAGTGTGTGTATTTGTTTTGAGTTATGTTCTGTATGTGAGTGTCAGTGAGTTATGAGTGTGTACTCTGTGTGTGTGAGAGTGAGGCATGAGTGTGTGTACTTGTGTGAGGGTGTGTGTGTGTGTGTGAGTGAGGCATGAGTGTGTGTTCTGTGTGTGAGGGGGTGTGTGTGTGTGTGTGTGCGTGCGTGTGTGCGTGCGTGCGTGCGTGCGTGCGTGCGTGTGTGTGAGTGAGTTATGAATGTGTGCTCTTCATGAATGTGTGCTGTGTGTATGAGGTGTTGGAAAAGCTCAGCAGGTCCTTATAAGGCAGTGCTGGAAGCAGGAAGTGGCTCGGGCTGTGGCGCTGTGTCACAGGAAGTGGGAGATTATATCATGACCTGCACTTAAACCAGGGAAGTGGGGAAGATGTGAGGAGAGAGACAGAGAGAAAGGGGGAGGAGAAAGAAAGGGAGAGGAGGAGAGAGCTCATCAGCATCTTAGTGTCACTGCATCATGTTGGCTGTGTGACTCCTCTCTGTCTGTATGTCTGTCTGTCCCACCTCTCTGACAGTCAGTCTGTCTGTCTGTCTGTGTCTGGTTTAATGGATGTGTGTTTCTGTGTTTTGTGTGTTGATCCTGTCTCGTTCAGCATACCATTGTGTGGCCTTGATGTTTGTCAGACACAACAATGTGCTGACACACCAGCGTGCCTTCAGGGCGTCACACTGGCAGCCTTCCAGTCCCTGAGCTTGTGGTACGCACGACGCATCGTTTGTGTGTGTCAGTGTGTGTCAGTGTGTTTCAGTGTGTCAGTGTGTCTGTGTGCGTGTCTGTGTGTGCGCACGCGCTTCTCCACTCGAATGGCTTTAGCTTTTGGCCATCATAGACGGCTTTCATCAGGCTGTGCGATCGCCTAATTCAAATCCAATTTAAAGAGCGGAAATTTGATACTCGTCTATAAGTCTGCACCTGTCTACCTCCTGAAATATGTTGCTTGCACTATGTTTCTTGAGGCAAGGGAATGTTTAAATAGGTCAGTGGCTGTTCCCTCTTAATCTAAGGCTTGGAGAGTTTGGACCAAAACTGAACCTAAAAACATAATGGTACAGAGGTGCCCAGCTTGTACAAGTCTGCTCTACTCTGCATTACTGTTGTTTTTGTGAGTGAGTGAGCGAGCGAGTGAGCGACCGACCAACCGACCGACCTTCACAGACTTTGAGGCGCGTTCCCGATAAGTCCGTGAGGGCTCAGGGCTACTGTAAACTACTGTAAACTACTGTAAAATTAGCAAGTGCGTGAGGGCTCGAGCCCTTTATGTGGACTTTCCGCAAGTCTGCAATCTTTGCTGAGAGAATTACCCACAGTTCATACCATTTGTGATGATAAAAACAGAAACGTAGCCGGAAGCACCTCAAAAATTGTAAACAAACGACACACATGGCGGGCAAAGTTCTTTCAGCAGGTACAAACCTAAAATTACAAGTCCTAAAGCGGCGATTGTCATAAACATCTTGCAAGCGATCAGGCTAGCTGTATCGTCCTGATATTAGAGTCATTTCTGTAGAGGGGAAGTAGGCCTTAATCTCGGCTCGCGAGAGGCCCCCCTTGGCATGCTGGGACGTGGGTGGTCTGCGCCAGGGTTGAGGCTTGTGCTGAGCGCGAGTCTGGGGGGGAATATAAACAGGCCCTACAGTCTCAGCCGTGTTTACTCCTCGTGTGACACAGTTAGTTTTTATAATTCCGCTTTCTCTCCATCCTCTTGGCCGCTGCCATTTCTCTCCTCTGTTTTGGGAGGCTGCTGTACTGCCGCTCATGTCCTCTGAAGCGCAGTCTGGTAATCCGCAGGCAGACTGCAGGTAGACCACAGGTAATCCGCAGGCAGACCACAGGTTATCCGCAGGCAGACTGCAGGTAATCCGCAGGCAGACTGCAGGTAATCCGCAGGCAGACTGCAGGTAGACCACAGGTAATCCGCAGGCAGACCACAGGTTATCCGCAGGCAGACTGCAGGTAATCCACAGGCAGATCACAGGTAATCCGCAGGCAGACTGCAGGTAGACCACAGGTAATCCGCAGGCAGACCACAGGTTATCCGCAGGCAGACTGCAGGTAATCCACAGGCAGATCACAGGTAATCCACAGGCAGACTACAGGTAATCCGCAGGCAGACTGCAGGTAGACCACAGGTAATCCGCAGGCAGACTGCAGGTAATCCGCAGGCAGACTGCAGGTAGACCACAGGTAATCCGCAGGCAGACCACAGGTTATCCGCAGGCAGACTGCAGGTAATCCACAGGCAGACTACAGGTAATCCGCAGGCAGACTGCAGGTAGACCACAGGTAATCCGCAGGCAGACTACAGGTAATCCGCAGGCAGACTGCAGGTAGACCACAGGTAATCCGCAGGCAGACCACAGGTTATCCGCAGGCAGACTGCAGGTAATCCACAGGCAGACTACAGGTAATCCGCAGGCAGACTGCAGGATATCCGCAGGCAGACTGCAGGTAATCCACAGGTAATCCACAGGCAGACTGCAGGTAGACCGCAGGCTCCTGAGGATTCGCTCTTGAGCGGCAAGGCGGGGGAAACCCTGTTGACTGGGACCCTCCCAGGCCAACTTTATTAAAGGAAGTGGTGGTTGTGGGGGTTGGCAGTGGTGGACTTGATTGTGGATCAATCACCATTGTACTCACATTTAGCTGCACAGCAACCAGCGACTCCCTCTCCTTCCTCCCCTCCCTCCATCTCTCTCTCAATCTCTCACTCTGTCTCTCGCTCCGCCTAAATTCTGATTGTTTGTGTGGGAGGCCTTAAATTGTTCGGTTGCATTGCCCTTGATGGGAGCAGTTTTGGCTGCAGAATTCTCCGGACTCAACTGTTGACATGCATTAAGCACTGCCCACAGCAGGGGGCGCCAGTGTGGTCTTAAAGTGGGATTCTAATTCGCTCCCGGCCTCAACCCCAGTTTCTCCCCTGAGGATCTGGAAAGGGAGTTTGTGAGATCAGTGCATTTGATTGGCTGTAGGAAATTTTAGCCAGTGTTAATTTACAGGTCAGTGGTTGAGATGGCTTGAATCAACTCAAATCATGGCCTATCAGTATAGCTAACTGGCCATAACTGGTGTATTACCAAAGCACATCCCTAGAAGATCAATGGACTTGCACTGTGCTGTAGGGGATTCCGTCTTTCAGATGAGACGTTAAACCGAGGTCCTGACTCACTGTGGTCATTAAAGATCCCATGACACTTATCGTAAAGAGTAGGGGTTTCCCCGGTGTCCTGGCTAAACTCCCAACCCAGGCTCATTCAATCTGCCACCTAATCATTCCCCAGGTTAATTGGCTAAAATCATTCTCTCCTTCTTCACCTCAGCTGATGTGTGGTGAGCATTCTGGTGCAAAATGGCTGCCATTGCATCACCCAGGTGGGTGCTAAACATTGGTGGTGGTAGAGTCAAGCTTCCCCCTCATCACTGTAAAGCGCTTTGAGTCACCGGTTGGTGAGAAAGGCACTATATAAATGCAAGGCATTATTATTAATTGCGTCACGGTCCAAGACATAGATCTTATTTCAACTTTGGAGGGGACAACAAACAGGAAATTATTTTTCAAATTATTGGGGGGGGCACTAATAGTACCACTCAATACAACATGATAATATTGGCGGGGGGCAGGGGGGAGCATTTCATGTTTTCCCAACGTTGGGGAGGACATAGATCCTGGGGAACATGGTCACAGTGTGACCAATAATGAATGAGATGGAAACAGTGAAATGAAAATAATGGTATGTGTAGCAGTAAAGTAAAAAGGTAAAAATCTCTCTCCATCTCTATCTGTCTGTCTGTCTCAGTGAGTCCAGTATTTGCCAGGCACGGGCCACGGTGATGATCTATGACGATGGCAATAAGAAGTGGATCCCGGCTGGAACGGGTGCACAGAACTTCAGCAGGGTACAGATCTACCACAACCCTTCCAACAATGCCTTCAGGGTGGTGGGGCGCAAGATGCAGTCGGACCAGCAGGTACTGGGGGGGGGCAGGGGGCAGGGGAGGGGAGGGGAGGGGAGGGGGTGGATGTACTGATGCTGATGGGATGTGTGCCACAGAACTGATGGGCGTGTCCATACCAAGTTTAAGGATAACTTTGATTCCCACACGCACGCGCACATTCACACACACAAATGCGCACGCACCCACTCATATATACGCACACACAGGAAGTTGAAAGTACTCATTGGTAATGAAAAACAATAACAATTACTGTTAAACAATTACTTAGTATCATTTTGATTTTGAAGGTGGAGGTGCTTCTTCTACTGGAATTAATGTGCAGGGCAATGTTGTCATAAATATACAGTCATGTGAAAAAGTAAGTACACCCTCAAACTGTCGTCAGTTTTTTTGACACATCTGGACACAAGTTTATTTTATTTTCATTTCAACCATATTGATTGATTAAGGTAAACTAATTCAACAAATGGTGCTAAAAAAGTTGACTTTGGAATCACTTAAGCAATTAAAATGAACATACAGTTGTGGTCAAAAGTTGACATACACTTAGGTTGAAGTCATTAAAACTCATTTTTAACCACTCCACAGATTTCATGTTAGCAAACTATAGTGTTGGCAAGTCAGTTAGGACATCTACTTTGTAAGTAATTTTTCCAACAATTGTTTACAGACAGATTATTTCACTTTTGACTCGTTTGACGGCTGTAAGTCAAACGAGTCAAACAAGCCTCAAACCATCTCTGCTGCCAGATATGCAGTAGATATGGATCGATCACTTAATGGGTTGTTTCTTCTGACAAATTTTCCTATTGAACTCTATGGAAAAATAAATCAGGAGAAGAAACCCTTCAAGTTATCCATCCATATCTACTGTATTTCTAGCAGCAGAGTGATGATTTAAGGCTTGTTTGATACGTCAGACCCTTGATGACTTGGAGCCATTTAGCCAACCATGTGTTCCATACTGTTCCAGTGTAATTTACAGCTAAATACCGAGATGTTATAGTATCGCTTGTAAGAGTACCAGAAAATAAGATATCAAGAGTCTTTTGATGTTGTTGGGTCACAGACATCAGGAAGTCATGGCATGCAAAGCCAAAGGATATGCGACCAAATATTAGAAATTTAAGGCACAGTCAACTTAGTGTTTGTAAACTTCTGACCCACTGGAATTGTGATATAGTGAATTAAAAGTGAAATAATCTGTCTGTAAACAATTGTTGGAAAAATTACTTACAAAGTAGATGTCCTAACTGACTTGCCAACACTATAATTTTCTAACATGAAATCTGTGGAGTGGTTAAAAATGAGTTTTAATGACTTCAACCTAAGTGTATGTAGACTTTTGACCACAACTGTAAATGCAAATTCCTCATGAGGAAAAAGTAAGTACACCCCTACCTTTACTATCAAATATATTGATTAAAATTGATGTCTGGTGCACAAAGCAGGTGTAAATGATTGTACAATTATTAGATAATAATTTGGAAGTTTGGAAGACTTATCTTATTTTCAGGTACTCTAACAAGAGATACTATAACCTCTCTGCATTTTAATGGATCTCTATGGGAATTGGGGGGTGGGACTAGATTAAGCTGTAAATTACACAGGATAGCTTTAAGGGTTGTTTCTCCTGACTAATTTTCCTATTGAAAAATAAGTCAGGGGAAAACAACCCTTCAAGTGATCCATCCATATCAACTGCATATCTGGCAGCAGAGTGATGGTTTGAGGCTCATTTGATACCTCAGACCCTTGCTGACTTACTGCCATTTAGCCAACCATGGGTTTCATACTATTCCCGTGTAATTTACAGCTTAATCTAGTCACAGGACTGTAAGTGTGTTCATGTATGTACGTGCGTGTTCACACATCTGTGTGTGCCAGCGTGCGTATGTGTGTGTGTGTGTGTGTGTGTGTGTGTGTGTGTGTGTGTGTGTGTGTGTGTGTGTGTGTGTGTGTGTGTGTGTGTGTGTGTGTGTGTGTGTGTGTGTGTGTGTGTGTGTGTGTGTGTGTGTGTGTGTGTGTGTGTGCGCATTTGAGTGTGTGCGCATGTTTGCATAGCCAGAACATTTCCCTTATAACTCTTCTCTCTAACTGCTTCTTTTCCCTCCACTCCTAATCCAAATCCAAAAATGCTTTATTGGCAGGAAATACTTAGTACAGTAAATATTGCCAAAGCGTATAGTACTACAAACGACAATAACCACAACAGTATAATTAATAATGAATAATATTAATAATTATTATTATTATTCTTATAATAACAATAATCATAAGAACATTGAAAATGAATTAAATAATAATAATAATGAAATAATAACAGTGATGTTCTTGGTCACTCAGTGTCCATCAGGTTATGGCAGGCTGATACTGTATGTATTTTGCCGCACTCTCTCTCTCTGTTTCTCTCTGTCTCTCTCTCACTTTCAATTCAGTTCAATAATGCTTTATTGGCATGATTGCATTTGTTACAATGTTGACAGTGAAATGGACTACTCCATTAGCAGTGAAATGGAGTAGTTAAAATAAATTCTAATTGATATATATCTAAAATGGAACAGGTAGATATGGTTATAATATAGAAAAAATATAGTATAGTAATTGCAATAACAACAATGTTTTTGGTCACTTGTCCCTTAGGCTGTGGCATGACACATATTGTGCGACAAAGGTGTGCCCTTTGTCCCTCTCCTAGAATGAGTAGACATTTTTCTTTCTCATCTAGGAGTAGAAAATTTGGAATTTAGTTTTCAAATTTCTCCTGCTATTTTTCTCTTATATTTAGGAATTCTTCACAATTTAGGAGGAAGAGCATCTCTGTGTCGACATTACCTGCCAGTGACCACATAATCATAATCTTTGCTCTTTTGGTAACCAAGATGATTTATGTTTGCCTTTTTCAATGGCTAGAATGTTGTCACTGAGCCTATACTTGGTAAGGATCAGTCTCTGCACTCTATCTCTGACAGTCTCTCTCTCTCTCTCTCATATACTTGGATACCCGTTCCCCTTGGACGATGCTTCCTGTGTGAAAGACTGAGCACTCTGCCATTTCCTGTATTAATCAGGCCAATACAGAGAATGCTCTCTATCTCTCACTTGCAGTACTCTCCCTCTCTCTCTCTCTGTTTCTCTCTGTCCTTATCTGTATCCCTTTCTCTGGAGTGGGAGAATGGTTATACGGGTGTCAGTCCCTCTGCGTAACTTGTCAGCTCCTCTTTTTGGCTGCACAAGGCCGCTTCTGCCTGTAAAATAAATGGGGAACAAACGTGTCAGCAGATCGCGCAGCTCTTTAGCCCAAAAGTGGATGCCGGTTTACTGCCAGTTGTGGTCCCCCTTGTGGACACTGGCAGTACTGCACTGCTGTACAGTAATCTCAGTGCCCAAAGCGCCCTGAACATTTCTGCGGGATTCTCTCAGTTTTGACCAGTTTTGACCAGCTTGCATGAGCATAAGATTTTACAGTTTGAAAGTAAGCAGACTTGGCACAATGTCCTATTTGTGGTTAACTTGATGCCATGCAGTTGTGACTTTTTATTAATGCCCCTGTTTAACACAGACATGCTAACACAATTTTGCTTTCTGGGATGTGGATGTGAAAAGACAGATTATTCACTGTTAGTAACACATAAAGCAAGGCATATTTGCCAACTGGGTACGGATCAACAAATTATTTGTGCTGGGTGAAAAAAATATGATAAAGGAGGCTTTCTCTGGACACTTTGCACCTCAGACAGCTGATTCTGGATCAGCATGTTCAGGCCTGATCCCCACTGCCATATGTTCTGTTATACACGGTGAAACCTGATCCCAGGTCACTGCCTAACGTTCACCTTGTCCTTGCAGGTGGTGATAAACTGTCCAATCCAGAAGGGGCTGAAGTACAACCAGGCCACACCGAACTTCCACCAGTGGAGGGACGCACGGCAGGTTTGGGGGCTCAATTTTGGGAGTAAAGAGGACGCAGCGCTGTTCGCCAGTAGCATGATGCACGCGTTGGAGGTGCTGGGCTCTGTGCCCGACACAGGTACGATCTGACGCACGCACGTACAGACGCACACACTCACTTACACACACACACACACACACACACACACACACACACACATGCACTCACTCTCTCTCTCTCACACACACACACACACACACACACATTTACAACATTTACATTAGCATTCACATACCTGCCTGAAACTCAGACAAGGTCCAGCAGTGATAACTCTAACACATATGACAGCCCTCACATGGACAGACAGACAGGTAGACACAGAAAGATGCAGATGTACTTCATCACATTTTCTTAGCAGATTCATATTTTCACTGGAGAAAGTTCTCACTCCCTCCTGTGGTTACAGGTTCATCCACCCTCCCCCGCCCTGTGCAGAATGGACCATCCCCAGAGGAGCTGGAGCAGCAGAGAAGGTACCAAGTGTATAGTCTTCAGGGGTGGAGTGAGGAGCTGGTGCGTGTGTTCTGACCTGTCTGACCTCACCTTGTTAAAATATAGCATACACACGTCACACACACACACACACACCCACAGTCTCTCTCTCACACACACACACACACACACACACACACCATGGATTTGGCAGCATTAGCTGGGCAGCATTTAGCCCTGCGTCATTCCCTCAAGCTGGGAAGAAAAGGCAGAGGTCAACACTGTGTGGTGTAGCTCCAGGGTCTGGGGGGTGTTAGTTACTTGGTCCTGGATCTTGGCCCAATCGTATGATTTTGTGCCGGGTCATGGATTATTTGGCTCTTCATTTATAGAGGGTAGTAGGGTATTTACTTTTGTAATTTTCTAAACTTGTGCCTTGCCTAGAAAGCTGCAGTTGGTGGAGCGTAGAGGTGTGTGCTAGTGATGCTAAGTTGTCTCCTTGTTTCTCCTGTACAGTCCCATATTTTGCGTATACTAGGAAACCTACACAGTCTGCAGCCTTTAGCAGTCCCTGTACTTTCAACTTACCAATCCAGTTGTGCTAATTGTTAGCCTAGTGAAGTAAATCAAAGGTCACAAACTGAAATGTACTTAATTAATAATAGTAATACTTCTTTTTAATATTTACGTGGCGCTGTTTTCACAGTTGTCACTGAAAGGAACAAGACAAATTGTGTGTGAAATGCAAAAATATAACACTCATAAATTGCTGTTCATCATTCAAGAAAAAGCTTTATACTGATTGGCTGATGTCTGGTCCCTATGGAGTTGCTCTCTGGGTGAAATGCCACAGACAGATAGGTCAATGTGGTTGGGGCTTGTGGCGGACCGACCAATCAGGCAGACAGACAGCCAGAGAGACAGACAAAGTAGCATGAGAGGACAAACAGCAATATGTTCGCTGTCCACTTATCTCCCTGCCAAACCTGTGACTCTCTCTAGGCATGAGAGGAAACCTTGTACATGTGACGTCGCACTTGAGGGCACACTGAACTATTTATGCTTCTGTGTGTGAGTGTACTGCTGCTGTCCCATGATATACTGCTCTTCTCCCCACTCTGGAGGTGTCAGTCCTCCCCAAAGCTTTGTGTCTGAAAGGGGATTTGTGAGGGTTGTCAGTCTAATTGGATAAAGGGGTCTACTGCTGTCTTATCCATTCACCATAGATAAAACCGTGACCGTCATCATATCTGTGTGGGTGTTGATCTGTGAATGCTGCTCTGCCATTGTGTGTGTGTGTGTGCATACAGAGGGGGATTATCTGCAGTTTGTTGATGTGTTGTGTGGTGATCAATATTTATGTTGTTCATTTAGTTAATAAGTTTGTGTGTATGTTGGAGATTGTGTGTGTGTGTGCCTTGCTTATAAAACCTCTTTATTTCCACAGGCTGGAACAGCAGGAGAGAGAAAGACAGGAGAGAGAAAGACAGGAGAAGGAGAGACAGGAGAGAGAGAGACAGGCGGCAGCAGCCCCAGGTAAGACTGCTCGCATTTAATCATCAACCATTCTCTCACAAACACACACATACTGTATACACACACATATACACATACATACATACATACATACATACATACATACATACATACATACACACACACATACACACATATATGCATATCAGGGCCTCATTCATGAAACTTTCCTAAATATGTGCACACATTTACGTACAAATCAAGTTCGTATTCACGTGTGTATGTGCATACATTGATTCATCGTAAATGACAGGCTTTTTTTTGTTGCAATTGGCATAAATCTACACCCATGAATTGCCATATATGGAAGTCGCAAATTCCATTCATAGGTGCATACCAATTTAAAATGGCCCAGAAAAATCTAAAGAAAGAATCATTCCGACACGGAAATCTAAGTTTTATTGGCAATTCAGTAAAGGGAAACAAATTATTTAGTATTGTCAGTAACGGTGTTATAGGAACTAGTAAAGTAAAAAAGGCCTAGCAGGAGATAACATGTACCATCAATACACGTTACACAAACTGTTCAAGTAGTAAAAAAGCTGCGCAAAAAATGTATTCTTACCAATGAGCCAGTCATGCCAATGTGAACTGCTCTCAGAACGAAGCTGTCATGGGTCCCACCAAGCCACCGGACCACGACGTTGAGCAACACACATTTCGTATCACGTATGACCTGCACATTGATGGAATGATAGCCCTTTCTATTCATATACGCAAAAGCCTTGATGCGGGTGAGTGCAGTCTATGGCACCGATAACATTGGGCAGGTAGGCAATTTTATAAAAACCCTGCTTTACCTCCACCCGGCTTTGCATGCTGTAGGGGAACTGGATGTACGCTGGCATTAGCTGGATTATTCCGTTGAGCCATTGCAACGTTGGCTAGACCTGTAAGCCGTTTTAGAGCAATTTTCATTCATTGGTTAATTGTGTGTATTTATTAGCATTGTTACGTCCCAAAATCCACCTGCGTTGCAATGACCAGGTGTACAGTCGTGGAGGTAACACTAAGCCACTTAAACATGAACCACAACCTCAAAGGAAAACCCAGTCAAGCGCAAAGTGATATGAAAGGTTTAATATCACAAACACTTATGGTAGCAACCATTCTCGAAACACATGTGACAGTTCAACAATATTTACGGAGACACAGGCTGCAAGCTCTCAGACCCATGTTGAGATGGCAAAGGGGTCTCCTTCTCCAGGTAAGCTCAAAACTCAGTTGTCAGGCAGCGTCGTGAAGGTCGTGGCGATCGCGAGCATCAGGTTGCTTGAACCCCCTGATGCAGACGGAGACAGGGCATATATGCTCCCGCATCTTTCAACTCTGCTGCTCCGCGACGGTCCCCGGCGTCCCCAGGTACGGGCATCTTCTCCAATCCGGTGACTGAGTTAAGGGCTCTGCATGCTCGATCGACAACAACGTGACAGCAACACAACATGGGCTCTGCAACATCAACTCAACATCTGCGACCTTCGCAGAGGGGGTTTCAGAGGATGTCGCGTACCTAGCACAAAAATCAAACTAGCGACTGCAACGCTACCGTTCGCGTAGATGTTGCGCATCATTGATTGGTTGGTTAGCGAATGGAGGCGGGGCTGTCATATAATATTGGTTACTAAGTGTTGCTGGTTGCTAATGATATCTAAAATTAGCGATCGAGATCCAAAATAAAATAAAACCATTTACGTTATCGATATATGAAAATAGATAGTTACATTTGTTAAATCATGAACCAGTTACAAGAACGATTATCAGAAGAAGTGAGAAAATACAAACATTTATATGACTATTCTTATAGCTAGTGATTACAAAGACAGTCAAATGACCATGAACTCATGGAAAGAGATCGGCGAGAGTATTGGGATGAACTTGACTAACTAACTTAACTAACTTGACTAACTAGCTTAACTAACTATAACTATATTACACTATATACAAGAACACGAGCAACAAACAAACAAACATAAAGACGGCATGTTATCGATGGGTTGGTTGAGCAGGGAAATTCGTTACGTTGAAATGAGTTACGTTGCTAGGGGGGAGCTAGCTACATACGGGATACAATATTGCATAGGCTGCGCGTAGCTTTTGCAGAAGTATAAATTGCAGAGTGCTTGCAACATTGTTGCATTGCTCGAACATGAAGAAGTTGCACAAGTTTCGCACAACCATGCAGAGCCCTTTACACTGCGACGTCCACGTCTCCATATATCTCCCGAAGATGGTTGCCAGGCAACAGCATGCGTCTTCCCTCCAGCGCAGCTCCCAGGATCTCCGTACAGGACCGTGATGTCACTATCTCCACCTGTAGGGGAGAAACAAACACAGCAGGCCAAAGCCAAAACTAAATGCAAAGCAGGGGAGACAGAAAACAGGAACGTAACAGCATATTCACAGGGTAAGTAAACCCTAAAATTAATTATTTTACCTGGTTTCTGATATATTTGGACATATCCAGGTGCTAGAGATTGATCCCGTTGCAAATCGCAACATTTCATCGCAATGCGTAGCACCATTAGGAAGAGTATTCCTACTATTCTCTCGATTACTGAAGCTGTGGGAAAAGCAAGTACCTACTTCTGATCTAAAAATGCACTTTATGACAACGAACCACAAAGACACAGTAGTAACGTTCGGCTATCCCACACAATACCTAACAATCAAATGTTAGTTACCGTAGCTAACAGTTAAATGGTTATGACTGGACAATGTTCATGTTTATGCAGTTTTGCCCGAAATTAGATAATGTTCCATGACATTTTAATGTGGCTATATGACTCAATTTAGCGAAGTTACTACAAGTTCCATAGTAAATTAATTCATGGCTAACTTAGCAGCCTTTAATAACGTTAACTGAAATGTGAAAGAAAAAAAAAAAACTAGGGCGTGGCTTGATAACTCGAGCCAAACCCTTTCATGAGTACCTTTCCCACCCCCGATTTTGGCATTTTTTGAACCGCAAACGGAGGAGTGGTCGCTCTGAAACAGCCCGTTTAGTCACCCTTTAAGGTCATGTAAAATTTCTATTTTTTATCAATTTAGAAAAGTAGTCCTGGGAGTATTCATTATGCTATGGGTCTAATTAAACCAGTGTATTGCGTACAATTGATTAATAAGCCTAAACTAAAGTGTTTCTTTTTACAATCGTAATTTATTATATTTGCATTGCATTTCAAAGGCTACATTTTGTCTTGTGAATTTAACAGAAAATTAAAATAAATTCATATTCTAATTGACATTCAGAAGCTACGTTTAGCGGCATTTTGAAGGTGGTATGCATGGTCCTGAGCAGGTGTAAAGTTTGTTGTTTGCACAAATCTCAGATACGAAAACTTTGGTGAATGCCTAAATACAAATAAAATTGCTGATACAAATGACTTGCGTGTAAATTTGTTCTGCTCACATTTCATGAATGAGGCTCACAGTCACTCACACTCATATACACACGCACACAGTCACTCACACACACTTGCCCACTCGCTCACGTGCACATACAGCATGCACTCACACATGCGCACTCACACACACACAGACTCTCATGCATACACACACACACAAACACACAGACTCTCACGCACACACACACAGACTCTCGGGCACACACACACACACACACACACACACACACACACACTCTCACGCACACATACACACTCTCTCACACACTCACTCACTCACCCACCCAGACTGTCACCTGCTCATCATTCATCCATTCATGTGTCTCGCCCCACAGCGCCACCGCCAGCTCCACCATTGGCCCCAGGAGGGCCCCCCCCCTCCACCCGGCCCCCCTCCTCCGCCTGGGCCCCCACCATCTGGGCCTCCCCCACCCCCGGGTCCCCCTCCTTCAGGCGGACCCCCTCCCGCCCCACCTCTCCCCATGTCTGGAGGTGGAGGTGGAGGTGGAGGTGGAGGAGGAGGAGGAGGAGGAGGAGGAGGAGGAGGTGGGGGCTTAGCTGCAGCCCTCGCAGGAGCCAAACTACGCAAAGTGACCAAGGTAAGATTCTCTGAACGGGAGGAGGCGCAGACGTCACCTGACCGTTACGCGATGTGTTTTTTCTTCATTGTTTTTAAGCCTTACAAGTTATATGAACCCCAGTGGTGGAGCCAAGCAAGCTGGCAATGCCTGCTGCACACCACAGGACTTTTCCGCTAAGTCCTCTCTGTTTTCGCGGCTTCTGCTTCCCAGTCAGCTTGGCTCTCGTTGGCTATTGCTGGTTTCTGTTTGAGATTCCATAGTTGTTTCCCTCACGCGACAGGATTTTGAGTTGTAAACATCATGCGTTTGATATTTACGATTCAAAAAACAGGGCAATCTGAGCAAATTGTGGGGGGTGGTTAAAATTCTGTCTGATTATTCTGCAGTGTGCACCAGACATAACAGGGACTCCAGTAACATAATTAAGCCTTTTGTGGAATGAATGCCTACCCAAGGGTGCTCGGTGAAGATTTTCGGGCAGGTGGTGGAGTCAAGATTGGCCTTGTGTGTCGCCCCCTGCAGGAGGACAGTGGAGCGGCAGCCTCCAAGCCGGACGCCAGCCGCAGTAGCGCCTCGCAGCCATCAGGGGGTGGAGGCCTGATGGGGGAAATGAGCGCCATACTTGCCCGACGGTCAGTGGTGTTCCATGTCTGTCAGTCCGGCCTTATGGTTCAGTACAACGATTCTGTACGACAGCACACCTGCAGTCTTGTGGATGGAAATCTACCTGCAGTCTGGACATCGCACCAACTACCGGCACAATGAGTCATGAAACATTTCGGTTTCGACATCAAAATATTTAATGCAGAAAATGATTTATGGAATAAACATGAACAGCCGTGTCATCATAGCTCCTGTGTAACAAACTCTTCTAATCCATTTGCTGTTTCCACCCATCTGTCCATCTCTGTCCAGGAGGAAAGCCGCAGACAAGGGGGAGAAGGTGGCCGCGAAGGCCGAGGAGCCTAGCAACGTAAGCAGCAGCGGCGGAACGCCACGCCCCGTAATCTTAAACAATGATCACAATCCATAATAATGACTCCAATCAGGACTAATTGCAACATGCAGCCTAAGAGAATGCAATTAATGCGCCACTGTCTGTTCTTACAGGATGACTCCGAGTCCTCAGGTATGCATTACGCGGCGGCTGCGGTGGGTAGGGTAGGGTTGGGGAGGAGCCATGCCCACATGCACCAGCCACACCCCCATCTGCAGGTCTCGCCACACCCCTGCCCCGCTTCCCACCATTCCCTCTCATATCCAATTGGGTTTTAGGCTTTCAATCGTTTTCTGTTGTCTCTGGGTCTCTGCATCTCACTCATTCTTGCTCCCTCCTTTGGTAGGTCTTTATCTCTCTCT
Source organism: Synaphobranchus kaupii (assembly GCA_029718625.1). Lineage (NCBI taxonomy): Eukaryota > Metazoa > Chordata > Actinopteri > Anguilliformes > Synaphobranchidae > Synaphobranchus > Synaphobranchus kaupii. The sequence continues at coordinate 40,737,916 of CM056378.1, forward strand.
CTCTCTCTCTCTCTCTCTCTCTCGTAGTACAATCTTGATAACTGTACTGGCAGTGAGACGATCTGTTTAATAAACTTTATTCATAAACTGAGGTTTTTCATGTTTCATGACTATTTAAATGCTGTGTTTTACAAACGGCCTGACGTTTCCTCCCCCGTCTGTCTCAGATACCGTCAAGAAACCCTGGGAAAAAGCCGGCACTATGCCCAGGTAACGGTCCCCTGCGAGCGTGCGTTTGTGTGTCTGTGTCTGTCTGTGTGTGTGTCTGTGTTTGTGTTTGTGTGTGTGTTTTCATTGGAGATTATTAAAATGTCTTGGTTCAAGTATGTTGACAAACCAAACAAACCAAAAATATCGGGAAACACGACTGTGATCCGCCCACTCCATGCGCGTGGCCCCTCGGGGGACACTCTTTGTGCGCCAGTCCCCCAGAGTTAAGAATAGAGTGTGTCTCTCAAACAGGAATAACTCCATCTCCAGGGGCGTGGAACCCACTTTCTCCTCATCATCAATGTCCAGGTACAAAGAGGCCCCCCCCACAAAAAAAAAAAAGTGGGACCACCCCTCTCTGTTAGCAATGCTTCCTGAGTCGTCATCCTCCCCAGCTTGAGTGCAGCTCCACCGCTTCCCTCTTGGTGGAGCTGTTGCTGTGTAACACCACGCCACCAACTTATTTCTACAAGATTATTCCTTGCTTAAGCCTCTACATTTCTATACCTGATCAACAGAGTTGCTTGTTTTCCTAAGACAGTATACAAAGGGCTCTTTAAAATAAATGTATATATGGTATATACAGTTGAAGTCGAAAGTTTACATTTACCTTAGCCAAATCCATTTAAACTCAGTTTTTCACAATTCCTGACATTTAATCCTAGTAAACAATCCCTGTCTTAGGTCAGTTAGGATCACAACTTTATTTTAAGAATGTCAGAATAATAGTAGAGAGAATGATTTATTTCAGCTTTTATTTCTTTCATCACATTCCCAGTGGGTCAGAGGTTTACATACACTGTTAGTATTTGGTAGCATTGCCTTTAAATTGTTTAACTTGGGTCAAACGTTTCGGGTAGCCTTCCACAAGCTTCTCACAATAACTTGCTGGAATTTTGGCCCATTCCTCCTGACAGAACTGGCATAACTGAGTCAGGTTTGTAGGCCTCCTTGCTCGCACACACTTTTTCAGTTCTGACCACAAATTTTAGATTGGATTGAGGTCAGGACTTTGTGATGGCCACTCCAATACATTGACTTTGTTGTTCTTAAGCCATTTTGCCACAACTGGAAGTATGCTTTGGGTAATTGTCCATTTGGAAGAGCCATTTGCGACCAAGCTTCAACTTCCTGGCTGATGTCTTGAGATGTTGCTTCAATATATCCACATAATTTTCATGATGCCATCTATTTTATGAAGTGCACCAGTCCCTTCTGCACCAAAGCACCCCCACAACATGATGCTGCCACCCCGTGCATCACGGTTGGGATGGCGTTCTTCGGCTTGCAAGCCTCACCCTTTTTCCTCCAAACATAACGATGGTCATTATGGCCAAACAGTTAAATTTTTGTTTCATCAGACCAGAGGACATTTCAAAAAGTAAGATATTTGTCCCCATGTGCAGTTGCAAACTGTAGTCTGGCTTTTTTAAGGTGGTTTTGGAGTAGTGGCTTCTTCCTTGCTGAGCAGCCTTTCAGGTTATGTCGATATAGGACTCGTTTTACTGTGGATATAGATACTTTTGTACCAGTTCCCTCCGGCATCTTCACAGGGTCCTTTGTTGTTGTTTTGGGATTGATTTGCACTTTTCGCACCAAAGCACATTAATCTCTAGGAGACAGAACGCGTCTCCTTCCTGAGCGGTATGATGGCTGCGTGGTCGCATGGTGTTTATACTTGCATACTATCGTTTGTACAGATGAACGTGGTACATTCAGACATTTGGAAATTACTCCCAAGGATGAACCAGACTTGTGGAGGTCCACAATTTTCTTTCTGAGGTCTTGGCTGATTTCTTTTGATTTTCCCATGATGTCAAGCAAAGAGGCACTGAGTTTGAAGTTAGGCCTTAAAATACATCCATAGGTACACATCCAATTGACTCAAATACTGTAAATTAGCCTATCAGAAGTTTCTAAAGCCATGACATCATTTTTGGATAAAGGCACAGTCAACTTAGTGTATGTAAGCATCTGACCTACTGGAATTGTAATATAGTGAATTAAAAGTGAAATAATCTGTAAACAATTGTTGGAAAAATTGCTTGTGTCATTCACAAAGTAGATGTCCTAACTGACTTGCCAACACTATAGTTTGCTAACATGAAATCTGTGGAGTGGTTAAAAACGAGTTTTAATGACTTCAGCCTAAGTGTATGTAAACTTCCGACTTCAACTGTATATACAGACGGGTGACAAATTAAAGGAAAAAACCAACATAATGTGTCTTAGTAAGGTGTTTGGCCACCAGAAGCCTCCAGAACAGCTTCAATGTACCTTGGCATAGATTGTACCTCTAGTCTAGCATAGATTCTAGTCTCTGGAACTCTACTGGAGGGATGAAACACCATTCTTCCAAAATATATTCCCTCATTTGGTGTTTTGATGATGGTGGTTGAGAGTGCTGTCTAACACGTCGGTCCAAAATCTCCCATAGATGTTCAACTGGGTTAAGATCTGGTGACTATGAAAAGGCCATAGCATATGATTCACATCATTTTCATATGAATGGTTCATATGAATGGTTCTCATCAAACCATTCAGTGACCCCTTGTGCCCTGTGGCATTGTCATCCTGAAAGAGACCACTCCCATCAGGATAGAAATGTTTCATCATAGGATAAAGGTGATCACTCAGAATAACTTTGTATTGATTTGCAGTGACCCTTCCCTCTAAGGGGACAAGTGGACCCAAAACATGCCAGGAAAATGCCCCCCACAGCATAACAAAACCCCCTCACTGTCGGGGTTTTTCTTTTAATTTATCACCCATCTGTGTGTGTGTGTGTGTGTGTATATATATATATATACACAGTAAGCACCATAATTTATTGGACAGTGACACATGTCTTGTTATTTTGGTTGTGTACTCTAGCACTGAGTTTGAAAGCATACAATGACAATGCGGTTGAAGTGCAGACTGTCAGCTTTAATTTGAGGGTATTTTCATCCATATCGGATGAACCATTTAGAAATTATAGAACCTTTTGTACATAGCCCCACCCCCCATTTTTGAGCATCAAAAAATATTGGACAGTTTAACAAAGTAATTATTTTTTTATATTTGGTCGCATATCCTTTGCATGCCATGACTTCCTGATGTCTGTGACCCAACAATATCAAAACACTCTTGATATTTTATTTTCTGGTACTCTTACAAGCGATACTATAACGTCTCTGCATTTGAATGGATCTCTATGGGAATTGGGGGGTGGGACTAGATTTAGCTGTAAATTATGCTGGAACAGAATGGAATACATGGTTGGCGAAATGGCTGTAAGTCATCAAGGGTCTGAGGTATCAAACGAGCCTCAAACCATCACTCTGCTGCCAGATATGCAGTATATATTTTAATGCTGACAGTCTGCACTTCAACCTCATTGTATCCTTTCAAACTCAAAGTGCTAGAGTACAGAACCAAAATAACAATAAATGTGCCACTGTCCAATGAATTATGGTGCTCACTGTGTGTGTGTGTGTGTGTGTGTGTGTGTGTGTGTGTGTCTATATATATATATATATATATATGGCTGTATTAACCCAAGTTTATACCCTGGTGAGGTCATTTGGTGGCGAGATCATTAATAGTGAAGGTGCTCTGTCGTCTGTGTGTGAGTGTTGTAGTACAGGGACCTTCCACAGGGGGGCTCTTTAACTCTTAGAATTCTTCTTACACATTTCCTCACAGGGCTGTGTTGGAACCCTAAGCCTCAGTCTAGAAGCACTAAGGATTGTGCATTTATTCTTCTCCCCCGATAAATGTTCCATAACACTTAAAATTAGTACTGGCGCCCCCTACTGCCTTTGAAATTTGACTCCAAATGTCACAGACTACATGGCTGAGAACTGATTATCCAGACGACTTTGGTGAGGAACTGTGTGTCTGCGAGGGTGTGTGTTAACGCGTGTACATGTCACAGCTGTCCAGGGGAGCTCTGGGTGTTGCCATGGATGTGGGTGCAACATGGTGCTGTTTTTTGGTTATAGTTGTACACCGCTGTAACCAAACTGGTGTTGCTGGGTTCAGAGAACTTTGGAGAGCTGTTGTTAGCTGTAATTAATTTTTTCAACGCCCCTGTCTCACCCTGTCTCTCTTTTTGTCTTTCCTCTCTCAGGGTGAAGCAGGTGGCCAGCAGTAGTGACTCCGGAGGTGGAGAGGAATCAGAGATGGAGAGAATCAAACAGGTAACACCTCAACCTCCACCACAGCTACTACTGTGACAAAGCAGAACAGTACAATAAACCCCCAATCCCCTTCCACTTGGCACCTCCTCTTCTATTCCAACTTTAGGGATGGTCCATTCCGCATAGCTTGGGGGTGTGTGGGGGGGGGGGGGGGGGGGGGGGGGGTGGTGTATGACAGGACAAATAAATTATTGTCACTTTCTCAACACACCTGATGTATCTATGTTCCTGTGTACGATATTCCTCATAATTATAATAGTATTAATAATGGATTGGATTTTGCAAGACGTGTGGCGCAGTCTGAAGGCAGCAGACTCTGTGGGACCCCCCCCCCCCCCCATGTGCTTGGGGGTTCAATCCCCGCCATGATACCTTCTGAGCTGTCATCCCTTCTCTTTCTGTTACCCTCTCTCCTTTCTAATAAAACCCTCTCTGCTTTCTCTAATTTTCTTATAAAGCAAAGAATATCAATGGAGGGTGGACTGTCCACTCTCCTAAAAAAAATGTATTATGAATTGCATTTGTAGAGGACCTTTCGTTTGTGCTATTTATTACAATGAAAATGGGACAGATACTCAAACCACCTCCATGTGGGTGAGGCACAGGAGCCATTTTGTCCCAGAATGCTCATCTCACACATCAGCTGAGGCAGGCAGGGAGGTGGATGGAAGTGTATTGTTATGTGCCATGGAATCTCTTTAATGGCCACAGTGAGCCAGGACCTTGGTTTAACATCTCACCTGAAAGCCTTGTTATCATTAAAGAACCTGTGGCAGATGAAGAGTAAACTTTTTTTCCTCCCATTTTCAGGAGCTCCTGGAGGAAGTTCGCAAAGAACTGCAGAAAGTAAAAGAGGAGATTATTGGAGGTTAGGCTCCGCCCTCTGGGCTTCTGACACAGCCACACCCACACAAAACATCGTCATGGCAACTGGCATATCAGTGTGGAAATAAGAAGTTACTTTGGATTCGGCTTAGGGTATTTCACTGAATGCAACTTATTCAACTGACTCAATATTTTGTCATGTAATAATATTGATATGTAAATCAACAGGAGCTTTCATCTGTTTTTACATTTTAAAAGTTTCCCTGGAAAATATGTGTAGCAGATATGCAGAGAGTAGTGCTTGTCCATGAATGCACATCTATCTATACGCTTTCTCTGGGTTTTATTTTTATTTTCTGTAAGTGGTTTTTCTGTTTCCAGCAGTTAAAACACAGATGCAAGTTCTTATATTTCAAGCCATGTAGCTGTACGGTCTTCCATTTCTCCATCCCGATGAGGAGAAAGTCACACGGAGAATGCAGTGTTGGGATGATGATGTTACTAATGGGTGTGATAGTGATGATTTTAGTAATGCGTGTGATGGTGATGATTTTTGTGATTTTAGTAATGATTGTGGTGGTGATGTTAGTAATGAGTGTGATGGTGATGATGTTAGTAATGAGTGTGATGGTGATGATGTTAGTAATGAGTGTGATGGTGATGATGTTAGTAATGATTGTGGTGATGATGTTAGTAATGATTGTGATGGTGATGATGTTAGTAATGAGTGTGATGGTGATGATGTTAGTAATGAGTGTGATGGTGATGATGTTAGTAATGAGTGTGATGATGATGATGTTAGTAATGAGTGTGATGATGATGTTAGTAATGAGTGTGATGATGATGATGTTAGTAATGAGTGTGATGGTGATGATGTTAGTAATGAGTGTGATGGTGATGATGTTAGTATTGTGTGTGATGATGATGATGTTAGTAATGAGTGTGATGGTGATGATGTTAGTAATGAGTGATGGTGATGATGTTAGTAATGAGTGTGATGGTGATGATGTTAGTAATGAGTGTGATGGTGATGATGTTAGTATTGTGTGTGATGGTGATGATGTTAGTAATGAGTGTGATGGTGATGATGTTAGTATTGTGTGTGATGGTGATGATGTTAGTATTTTGTGTGATGGTGATGATGTTAGTAATGAGTGTGATGGTGATGTTAGTATTGTGTGTGATGGTGATGATGTTAGTAATGTGTGTGATGATGATGATGTTAGTATTGTGTGTGATGGTGATGATGTTAGTATTGTGTGTGATGGTGATGATCTTAGTAATGAGTGTGATGGTGATGATGTTAGTATTGTGTGTGATGGTGATGATGTTAGTAATGTGTGTGATGATGATGATGTTAGTAATGAGTGTGATGGTGATGATCTTAGTATTGTGTGTGATGGTGATGATCTTAGTAATGAGTGTGATGGTGATGATGTCAGTATTGTGTGTGATGGTGATGATGTTAGTAATGTGTGTGATGATGATGATGATGTTAGTAATGAGTGTGATGGTGATGATGTTAGTATTGTGTGCAGTGTTTCCCCTAGATTTTTTTTCAGGCCGGGCGGTGAAAGTGCGCCATTTTGCATAGAGGCGGAAACTATAATTACACCCTCATAATATCAGCGCTGCCATTGAAAATTTTAATTAGGCCTAACGGGAAACCTAAGCTGTTTTGACAAGGGTTTTTCCAGATGCTATTTTGATCATTCTCGCATTCTGCGGTAAGGGAAATATTGCAGCTACATTAAAAAAATTTAAAAAAAGATTATATTAAAAAAAAAATAATAATAATATAAATTTATTTATTTATTTTTCATTAAAAATTTTTATTTTCCCTCTTGTCCAAGCCGGGCGGCACGCCCGGCCCCAAGATAATGGTAGGGGAAACACTGGTGTGTGATGATGATGTTAGTAATGAGTGTGATGGTGATGATGTTAGTAATGTATGTGATGGGATGATGCCGTCTTCCTTCTCTCTTCGACAGCATTCATCCAGGAGCTGCAGAAGAGAGACTCAACATAGTCCTGCAGGAGCTCCAGAAAGGGACGGACAGAGGGAGGGAGGGAGGGAGAGAGAGAGAGCGGGGAAGGAGGGACGTTGGGGAAGAGGGTCCCAGTAGGTTGGGGGGGGGTCGGATTTTTCCTTTACCCTTCCCCATCCCATCTCCTCCACACCCCTCTGTCTCCCTATCCCACACACTTATATGTAACCCAGGGAGCACATGCGTGTACACACACACACACACACACACACCACACACACACACACACACACACACATACACACATACAAAGCTATATCTACCCAGACTGTATCATTTACCCACATACTGGGAACATACCACATCCTCTCTGTCTCTATGTCCCTTTCCCCCATCCGTCTTAGTCAGCTTCATGTACACGCCCATGGTTAAGATCCACTGTTGAGTGGAGTCACAAGTTTCATATCTCTCCATCTCCTCCATCTCTCTCTCACAACCCACCCCCATATCACCTGACATTTTTGTACTGCTTCACCACCTTTTTTATGCATCTCACCAACTCTTACTTGAGTCTCCAGTATTCAGGGAATGTTATTCTGAACAATAACTACATTAATGGTGCACTAGCACAGATAGCTTTGTACATTTCCCTTGCCTTACTGCCTGCTAAAGCTGCTGCCTAACACTAAGCAATTGGAATTGAGATTTGGTCCATGGCATCCCCAACCCTGGTCCTGGAGAGCCGCAGGGATCTGCTGGTTTTATGTTGTTACTCAGCACTTAATTGATCAATTGAAGCATTTGATAGCAGTTAACTCACCTCACCTGGTCTGAATTTGTTTCTGATTTTATTATTGAAAACAATCCAGCAGATCCCTGGGGCTTCTCCAGGACCAGGGTCTCGGAGGGCGCAGAGTCCTTTTATACATGCTTTGAAAGGAGCGGCCAGGAACAGCAGCGCTAAGTTTGAGGATGTGATGGGGTTGTTGGACTTCCATGTGGTCATACCAGGAGTCATAGGATGGCTGCCCCCACGTACATGCCATACCGCACAGGCGTGAGAAGAGGTGGACGCTGGGAAGTCGGGAAGAGGAGTTGCGGCTGGCCTCCACAAACCCATGTGCGTTGCCTCTGCCTCCCCCGAGCCTCCACTGTCACCAGTTTCAAGAGAGACGGGATGAGATGGGAAAAGGGGCATGGTAGAACTGAAAGCGAAGAACAGAAAGATGGAGAGAGCTGGTCCTTTCTGCGGGAGAAAGGGTTGAAGCAGTTAAAGACAGGCCGTGCTGCGCAGTCCCACGCATCAGCGCTCACCGCTATGTCTGCCACTTCCCTCACAAACGCAGCGCTTTTCAAACTGCTTCTCCCTCTTCCCTTCAACGTCTGTTTTATAGATATGCATTAAAACATGGAGAGAAAAAAATAACTTGGCCACGACCAAGCCTGATAACTGCCTTGGAGAATATATATATATATATAATATATATAACGTATATATATATATTTGTTTTTGAGGGAAATTGAAAAGCAAAAAATAAGATGTTTCTATTTTAATTGAGATTACTGGTGAATGGGGAATATTTTGATGATTTTTTTTCTTTTTAAAATGATTATTTTGGGTTTATTGTTATTTTTTTCTTTTTTTCTATTAGAATATAGCCTTTTTACACTGAAATATAAAGAAAAGGGCGTACAGACACTGGATTAGACATGCCTTTATAGTCAAATACAGTCGCTTCTCCTTCTGCACCGACTCTTGTTTTTGTGTCTTCACTGGATGGGGTTATGGGGATAAACATGCAGTCAGCGCTGCCTATTCTTCAGCTCAGAAAATCAAAAGGTTCCCCTGTAAAAACTGCTGCATGTGGATCCACACATGCCAGACCTCGAGTACAGCGATCCTTCCACAAGCGTGATCTCTGAAATGCTTTTGATGCTTGCCTTTTACGAATGCAGGTTGAAAATAAATGCATACAGCAACTTTATGTATTCTTGTGTTACAAGCCGGTAACTAGGTGATAAATTGGCTAAATTGGGAGGGTGTATAGGGACAGACAGTATCATGTGTAAGGCTCAGCCCACAGTGCGGCGGGGGGGGGGGGGGGGGGGGCGGGCATCCTCACCCCTAGTATAATTAGTCATTTTTAAAGTAGGATTCTCACCATTTGACATCACTGTGGAGTTCTTATACAAATAACTAATTTTCCTTCTAAGCATTGCAAAAATGCACAACACAGTTACGAGCAATGAACAACAAAAAACTTCATGCAACCAAATAATATCAGGCAAGGTGACTGACCAAAAGTCCCCTGAAATTTGAATATTAAGTCTTATCTTTCTTAACGTGGCCTGAAAAAGGGTAAATCCCTCATGAGATAAACATGACTTATTAATAACCACTCTTGCTGACCTAGCTGTGTTCAGTAAGGCCCACATAGTATATGTGGATGTATGTATACATGATATACAGGGTGCATGTATGTGTATGTATATGAATATATACGTGTATAGTGTTTTCCTAAAGTATTTAGACACCTGCATAATTTCCACATTTTGTTGCTTTCAAGCTTCCATTTATGACCGTTCAATTTAGGAACTAACATTTGTTGTAAATACCACCTTCACACATTTGCCAACAAATAAAAGTGAAAAAGGTATATAGTGGAAATGCTATTTAGAAAACGGAAATATGCTGATAGCATAAGTATTCAATCCCTGTGTTGTAGCAGCTTAGTTTTTTTTTTTTTTTTTACTGTAACAGGTCATACAATCAGTGGATTGGCATCTGTCTGTATACCATAAAAGTTATTATTTTAGGATAAAAACATGGTTTTGGGAGGATCATTAGTTTTTGCCGATAGCCTATGTTTTTTTTTTCAATGTTTGCCGATAGCCTATGTTTTGCTTTTACAAATATTCAGTTTCAGCATGTGTCCTCGTGCGCGAATGTGTGCGTGGGCAGTTCTTTAACAAGTGCTTTTATTTTGGCGTGAGTGAGCACACATTTCATCATGTGTAAGGCGTATTTTCACATGTGAACTACATGTGCCATACATATTTTCACGTGTGACCTTCATGTGAGTTCTCGTTTATGTTAAGTACGTTGACGCCAGTGCCACCCTGTGGCCAAAGGTTGAAATCCATGCCATATCGACAAAGACGCAGCGTCACACTGGCTACCTAATTCATTGCATCTGCAGGCTCTGCACCTAACCACTGCATTCACCAGCAGTGAATTGGCATACGTTTTTGACTCGTGAATAATCAGTCATAGCCTACGTGGCTAGGTAGCCTACACACGTTACATTAAAGAGGATCCGATAATAAACATGCATGCTATGGGCTGAAACTACTTTTCCGAAAACAAGACAAGTAACTTCGAAGGGATTTGTTTAATGTCCGCATCCAATGGTTAAAATAATGTTCTTAAATAATGACGTAATTGGCCGGACTTCTGCTTTCAACGTTTTAACGAGATTAACCTTTGCCATAGTGTTTGCTGAATTTATGAACCGAGTTTACAATGTTTATTAGCGAAAAATATAGGTAACGTGTTGTGGTGTTACGATAAGAGTTATCATTTTTGTTGTGCATGGTCCGACATAACTCCTGGAGTGACTATCACTCATGCCAAAAGGTGCAATGTGTCGACAGGGATATAGCAGTTTGATTGTATCCATGGATAATTAAATTTACAATCACTACTGATGGAAAGACGCGTTCAGTTGTTGCAGAATGCATTTTAAAACGGTGTGCTCCTGTGTTTCCTTTGATATCGCGGATTTCCCAATCGCATTTCCACATTTATTAAGCTATTGACAGATGCAACAAAATAACAAGTGGAGACTTGTGTGCGTATACGTCATTTCCTGTTTGTGCTCGTGCAGAAGGCTATGCTATCGCGACAGCTGTAAGGCCTGCATAGAACGAGTCACGACATGGTGGAGGTTGAAGGGAAAGTGGGGAAGATAACTAAAGAGAAAAACAATAATAAAACGAGAACCAAAAAGTAGAAACCACAATCTCAAACCTAACGAATCAGGAAACAAACGAATAACTAAAACAAGAACAGTTAGCCAGCCGCTTCTTGAGTTGTCTGGCTAACCAGGCTGCTAGCTTGCTGGCTAACATTAGCTAAGATCAGCAAACACGCCGCTGGACCAGCAGACATAGTGGCCACTTGTTTGTTTTTTTTACCACCTTGTGAGCGCAGATCGTAATATATAGGGTGTTCACACATATATTTTTGCTTTCAATCTAGATTAAAGGATATATGTCCATCACATAGAGAATTGCATGAGAAGAACAATGGTCCAACCCCCATGGTTCTATCATGTACGGTTCAAAAGTTATCAAGGTTTACCTCTTTACATATACATGCGAATTACTAGAATTTATATCAATAGAACCTAGAACTAACAAGTGGTCACTGCTATGCAGAGATGGAACACAAAAATTATGAAATTCAAGTTTATCTTTTAAACTATTCATTTTTATTACATAAACCTATATATCATTCTTTTCAGAATTTTAAGACCAATATTAATAACAAATGGAAAAATTGATCACACAATTCATATCCAAGATGGCGGATTAAATCCAATATGGCCGCCATGCAGAAATGGAACACAACTAATTATGAAATTCAAGTTATCTTTTAAACTATTCATTTTTATTACATAAACCTATATATCATTATTTTCAGAATTTCAAGACCAATATTAATAACAAATGGAAAAATTGATCACACAATTCATATCCAAGATGGCGGATCAAATCCAATATGGCCGCCATAAAAAAGAAATTGGTCTTTGGTAAATGCTGTGTTAGGTTTTTGTGTATTAATGCTAAGCATAAAACTTATACATAATACAGGTCTAATTAATTAATGGTATCAGCTGAAAATTTAAGATTCATATACTTTAAAGGTAGTACATCTCATTTTAAGCTTTTTGTAGTCTGAAAAATGAATGGCCGCTAATGGGATATATGGCTTATATCCAATTATGGCTCCCTCCTTGGCTATTTATTAAAAAAAGAATTATGTCAATAGCCTACATTACTGTATAAAGTGTATCAAGTTAAATTTCAAATAAATATATACAGTATTACAGTATAGTATTAGTAATGAATAGGTTAAATTATAGCTTCTAGGATGTGCACCCACTGGTCATAGAACGTGAGAAAACAGTATCGGTCAAGGTATACACAAATAATTGACTAGTGATAAAACCTCAAGGTATACAGTAAATAGCTCATTAATTCTAAAACCTCAAGGTTAGTATACAGTAAAGAACTCATTAATGCTAAAACCTCAAGGTTAGTATACAGTAAAGAACTGATTAGTGATAAAAAAACCTCAAGGTATAAAATAAAGAACTCATTAATTCTAAAACCTCAAGGTTAGTATACAGTAAATAACTCATTAATGGTAAAACCTCAAGGTTAGTATACAGTAAAGAACTGATTAGTGATAAAAAACCTCAAGGTATAAAATAAAGAATTCATTAATGGTAAAACCTCAAGGTTAGTATACAGTAAAGAACTGATTAGTGATAAAAAACCTCAAGGTATAAAATAAAGAATTCATTAATGGTAAAACCTCAAGGTTAGTATACAGTAAAGAACTGATTAGTGATAAAAAAAACCTCAAGGTATAAAATAAAGAACTCATCAGACAAGATACAGGTCGTTGTTCTTGATATCTTTCAAGAGGGGAAAGCACCACAGTTCTTCGCAAACATCATACTTGATGTTGAACAGTGTGTTTGTGTCTTCCTCCTCTTGGGGCTCTTTAAGTCCACTGACTGTGGCTGGAAACCATTCTACGTTCCCATTCTCCCTACACTGGTGCATTACCCTCTTGCCAACCAACAGCTCAGGCCTTCTGCTGAACTCCTCCAGCCTAGACTTTGCCTGCTCAATTTTCCCCTTCCGCTCTGCCTCTTTTAATCTAAAGAGCATCTTGGCTCGGCAGTCGCTGACAACGACTTGCCGCTCTTCCCTGGACCTATACGCCAGACCACCAGGCTGAGGGATCTGAGGGACATTGAAATTAGCCTCCAGGATGGACATGAGGTTTCTTTTCAATTCTTCCACCGTGTACTTCCTCTTCTCCCTCGACTCCTGGAAGAGATGCCTCTCCCCTGCAGAGTTCAGAACGGTTTTCTGAAACCGAATCTGGGCCAATAGTGCCTCCCTCCACTGGCCAGAGCCGATCTCATCGAGCCGTGACTGCACCTCCTCCTTGGACCATGGCCCCCCCCACTTGGTGACATCTTGGGTTAACCTCATTTTCGTGGCCCGAAGTGCGGCATCCTTAGCTTCCTTAGACTGGATCTTCATCGCCATCTTCTCCTCCAGAGCCATTTGAAGAGAAGCCTTCTTTTCCTTCATTGACACGATGAAGGAAGGAACTTGACGCCTCGCCTCGTCAAGAACCTTTGTCCTCTCAGCAGGGCTCAGGCTGTCCAGATAATTGCTTGGTTTGTTCTGCCACCACATAACCAGCGTCTCCAGGTTGTGACTGGAGATGGAGGGCTTGGAACGAAGGAGATTGTCGAGGACAGCCATGTCACACTCACCCAGCATGTTGGTTTTGGGGACTGTTTTTGCCATCTGCTGTACTGGAGTGCTGGGCTCCCAGTGTTTCCCCCCTGGCAGCTGGATGGAAGCCTGCCTCTGTAGCACAATCAGCATCTCCGCGCTAATTAGCTCGATGGCGAGCTGGGTGAAGGCGTTCTCCTCCGCATTCTCCACCTCTCCGAAGATCTTCGCCGTCAGCTCGTTGTCAAGGGGCTGCACGGCAAACACTGACCCCCTCTTCATTGCAACGGATCCATCGCTGGACCACACCTGGAGGGAGGAGAGCATTCTTTCTAGATCGGTGTTAAGATCTAAGATGTTGCCAGGCATCTTCAGGATCCGTTCAAAAGGCTCCATGAGGAGAGCATAGATTAGGCCCATGGCCCTGCACCCGGCCCTGTACAGAGGCTCCTTGATGTCATACCTCACTGACTTTATCAGGTCGTTGTCAGCAGGCCAGTCAGCGAGGAACGAAGTGGCATCTTCCCAGTGGAAGTACAGGGCCAGGGCATTCTGGAATGAAATGTTCATTCGGCGGCCATGGTAGGTCACAAGATGGTTCTTTTGCTGACCTTTGCCTCTCAAGAAAACCTCCCACATGTCCGGTGCCCCCGCTACTGCAGACCCACGCCGGGTGAAAAGTGCTGCAGCGGTTCGGATCACTCGCCGTGTCCCTGCCTCCTCACTGTGCAGACTGTGGGGATTGGTGCCCTCAGAGAGTGTGATGTCTAGAACATGGAGAGCACGGGCTGCTGCAGGTTCCATATTAACCAGCAGGTGCATACGGCACGCAAAGGTTCCCATCTCCACAAGCTGCTGTTGCTGGTCTGTTGAAAGACTAAAAAAAAGCTCTCATTAGATTAAAGTGTGGAAAATTACATTACATTACATTATAGGCATTTAGCAGACGCTCTTATCCAGAAAATGTGTTCATGGTTGCACAAAATAGAACACTAGTCACAAAAAATAGAAATACAGTTAACTAACTATTCTTGTCCTTTTCTAATTCCTTATCAATACTCATTTAATGTTTCTAACACACAAAACAAATGAAGCCTCCTTGTCTTATTGAAATAACTAGCCTAATACTGCACTATACCTATCAAACTCTGGGATTATGGATGGCAGTAGCTCTTCCCGAAACTGGGCCAGAAGTCGATTGAAGACCCCGTTGACCGCTGCCTGGTCTGACATTAAGCACTTGATGCTCGAAACAAGCGATGCCACGATGACAGACTTCTCCTCCTCAGCTGATGTAATTGCTGCTGCCAGACTGTCTATGCTCTCTTTAAACGCGGTCAGATAGGTCTCAGCATCTCCTCCTGCTACCTGCCTCAGCCCTAATGTCAGGTGTTTCCCTGACTTCAGTGACACCTAAAACATACATAATAACCTGTTCTTAAACCTCAATCATGTTTGCCTTAAAGCAAATTCACAACAACAGTAAATGCATTTTATATTTTGTATACTTTATTATATATTATATGTAAATCATGAATTGCAATCAATTAATGTCTTTAGTCTCCTAATTTACCGTCTGATTTAATTGGAAACAATTACATGTTGTTTATCACGCACTCACTCACTCACGCACACACACACAGTTTAGAGGGTTATGGTTATTGTTAAAGGGCACAATGGCAGTACATACCTGCATGCCTTGGTAATGGCTGTGATTAAACGTGGTTGCATCCTGGTGTAATGTTGTGCCTGCACCACTCTCTGGATCGAAATCCTTCAGCATTTCTTCAGCAACCTTACCGGATAAGTACAATGGACACAATTGATTTTATTGTGAATTTGCGATAAACATAATTGCGTTTAAATGGACAATTCTCAAGTTTTATCAAGAAGTAGAGCAATAGAGCAATATCATGCTAAGATCTGTTTTTACCTGCTTACTCGCCACTATTCTGGCCTCCATCATAATTCGACTGCTGAGAAGGGTCTTGCTGGGAAGCCTTTGTGGTACCTTGCCAGTCAAGTTTTTAATGACCGTCGTGAGAACCTTCGGCAGCTTTCGAATGCTCACATTCCCCTCCGTCAGCAGTGTCATGCAGACCTCCCGGATTTCGTTCGTATACCGGCCATTTTCAAATGTGGCAACCTCATCCCTCTCAGTACAGTCTACCACAGCCTGAAGCTCTCGCTCTCTCCTTTCCATCTGCTTCAATTCAGCTTTCAGTTGTTGAATGGAAGCCTCTGCCTGTTCGTTAGAGTCATGCCTCTCTTGCCTTGCCCTCGCCACATTCCCTCTCATCACACTGAGCCTTTTCTGGAGGGCCACCTTCTCCTGCTTCCACTTGTCCTGGAGGCTCAACTTCTGAGTCAGCATCTGAACGAGTTCCTCTTTCTCCTCAAGAGCATGCTCGGATTGCTTGACGGTAGTTTTAAGCCGTTTAATAGTTTTTTCTTTCATGTCCAATGTTCTTTTTCTAGGTAATTTTGCTTTTAGTCTAATTATTTGCTGTAGGCAGAGGTCGTACTGTTTGGTCTGATTAGAGTTCTCAAGTTCAAATTGTTCCAATTTTAATTTCAATGATTCTCTGTCCAATGTGGCATCCTTGCTGGCCTGCTGATACTGCAATATCATTTGGGTGAATTTGATTAGATTATGAGTTATGCTTTCCTCCATGGCTATGAGCTGTGTTTGCAGCTGAGAGACCTGATCTTCTGATGACTGAAGCTTTCCAATTAGGGCTAGGTTTTGTTTTTTGAGTTGGGTTTCGGTTGAATTTGGGGTTTGGGCTTTTGGTGGGAGAAATTCAGATTGCCAAAATAATTGTAGGTCTTGACATTTGTTTTTCTTCATTTTTTTAATTTTAGAGAGGGTATCAGCACATTTTCTTCGGAGGGTGTTTGGGTATGCATATTTATTGGGAGCCAATTTAATTATTTCTGCTGTCAATTCTGTTGCAGTCATGCCCTTCAAATTCTGCTCATAGAGCCAGCCATTTGTAATAACTGGTGTGCTGGTGGCCATAGTAGACTCTGTAAAAATCTAATAAGAAGCATATCAAAACAAAGAACAGAAATTAGGCTACTCAGTACTGTGTGGACATAACACAACAGGAATTATTAGTATTACAATCAAGGGGGAAAAGCAGTACATTATCACGTAGCTACTAAAGTTATTTAGCTCTCTCTCACGCACACCGTCACTCACACACACACTACTGTCTTTCTCTTTACTTCTCCCTCTCTCTCACACGCTATACAGTAACGTTATTTTGGCGCCTGTGTGAGGGTATCTTAGCTCTAGTATCGTAACAGTAACAAGCTGAGGCACACACACGCGCACACTGTCTGTCTATTCAATCCCCCTCGCGAGTAACGTTATTTTGGCGCCTGTTTGAGGGGATCTTAGCTCTAGTATCGTAACAGTGACAAGCTGAGGCACACACACACACACTGTCTGTCTATTCAATCCCCATCGCGAGAAACGTTATTTTAGCGCCTGTGTGAGGGGATCTTAGCTCTAGTATCGTAACAGTGACAAGTTGAGGCTCAGTTGGAGGCTTCCTCGTTGTAAACTTTCATGTTATCAACATTGGCAAAGTGCCAGACGTGTGTGATACATTAGGCTGCAATCACAGATCCTTCGGAAATCCTGGCTGGAACTGACGCTCCAGCGTGACATATAGAATGTCACAGCTGAGGGAAGCTTCGCGCCAGAGTAGTTTCTCCGGGCTGATGTGTATATTTTCTAGATGAAATCCGCGGATTACAAAGCAAACCTGGGTCTAAATATTTATGTACATACATAGAAAACAAGTTGAATTTAATTGAAAACTTACCCCACAGATGATCCGATTCCAATTCCGTCGTGTATCTTCCAAGTGTCTCCTTAAAATCGCCACAGGAAAAAAATCTCCGAAGTGACGAGAAGTGGGGATAGACCAATAGGAAGTCAAAATGCTTAAGATACCCGTGACGGGTCCATTAAATGAATTACTATTGGTCCAAACCGCGGAAATAGCAAGAAAGAGAGGTTGGAAATCATTGAAAATCACGAGAGATAGGGTTTAGAACGGCGCTGCTGAAAGCGGTAGTGAGTAGCAACGGTAACGTTAAAATAACATTCTTAAAACAATAAGTACATCGAAAACAAGTACACAGAGCCAATACTATAATACAAATGGACATGTATGTTGACTTATTTAAGACAAAATATTCCAAAAATGTATTTTTTAATGGTGATTAAATAGCACAACCCTGGCCAAACTCAGTTTTCTCACGTTCCATGACCAGTGGGTGGACGCCCTATAATATAGGAATACAACCTCACGGGCTGAAACTTAACAGTGATCGGGCTTCACATTGGAGTGTAGATGCGGTTCGGGTCTCTGTGCGTTCTCCATTTCGCCTTGTAAAACGATCCAGGTAAGGGGTAAGTTAATGTTTTGGTTGACAAGGTTTAGCTAACGACCCTTGTTAGCCTGCCAGCAATCGATTAGCCGCGGTCAGCTAATGTAGGTAACGTTATTGTGTCTGCATTCAATGTTGTGCGCATCGGCTAGATTTTAATTCAAGTTAGCGAGACAACGATCGTGTCCTATTACTAAGAGAAAGCCAGAATAAAACGCATAGTTCCCGTAGCCTAATGGAAATGAATAAATTGCATCCCCATAGAAAATATATAGATGCCTGTTCACGAATATATTGCCAGGTAATTTCACACGGCAAAAGATGTTTGCTGTTTGCATCGCTGTTGTGTTTAAGCAAGTGTGAACGTACATGCATGGTGCACGCATGATTTTCACCTAACAACATCATGCTAACGTTAGTTAATCGTTGGTACTTTTCCGCGTTGATATGGAAGTCAATATTCCCATTTTAAGTTGACGTTACCCCCCACTCCCGTCGCCCTTGTCCTAGTTTCTTAGTTTCAATAACAGTTATAACGTTAACCTTTGGCATGGGTGCAAAATCGCATGGGTCACTGCTCTCGTCAAACTGAGTTTGCACACACATGGAAATAAAATGGCACGCCTGGGGTAATGCAGCTATCACAAGCATGTGTTTACTGGCTCATTTAGCCATCTAAATCACCTTACCTAACGTTATTGCATGCTTCCAGTAAGATAACTCGCTCGCCATTATTGCTTAAAAAAATAATAACATTACCTGGCCAACTGGACTAACTTGTTAACTAACGTTAGGCATTAACTTGGCTGAGAGACATGTTTTTATTCACAAGCTGGCTAGATACGTTTATTACGAGCCCATGTAGCTAACTTAGCTAAGGCCGTGAAGAGGAAGGGTTATTACACATTGACACAATTTATGTTAAGATTGATGAACATATGTTAACATTATCTTCGATTTCTTGGGTAACCTTAGCACGTAAGTGCGGTCGATGCCAACTGTTGTGATATAGTAACGTAAACTGTTTAGCTAGCAAACAAGCCAATGCATCCGAGTTTGTAATCTGGGACAGTAATTTACCCGCAGTGAACTAGCTAAGGTTGTATGTTAACTACCCGTGTAACTGTTAGCTAGATATTTACAGTTTGTTAAAGCAGCGTGCCTGTTGGTTAAGTTAGTTACGTTCATGCCCTCACGCTGTTTACAATCTTCGCCCATAAAGCTATGGGCATTGTAAACACAGTCACGGGTTGGTGCAGTTGTATGACCGATCTGGACTGTATGGTCGTAAATGGTACTTTGATCTAACTCACGTTAGATGGCGACTGTACAAAGGTAGGCCGACTGTGCGCGTGAGAGACCGAGAGAGTTGGTAGTTTTATTTGTTTAGAAGTTGTATTGTTATCGTAGCCTACTTGATGTAGATGTATACAACACTTTTGAATCATGGAGCAATCGTGATATTTGATTAAATTTTTTGGAAATTATATAAACATAACATGAAGATCAGTGTATGAAAATATTATCTCCTTTGTCAATATAGCCTTGTTAGTTGTTGGACAGTTATTTCAGTCATTTGAATGAGTATAATGTGGGGAAAAAGTTGATAGGCCTATGATCTGCACCCTTCCTTCGCCAAGACTCTGTTCATTCCGGTCTTTCTTTCTATAACTCGCTGTGATAGCCTAACACCTGTATTTGGTTCTGGTGGGCTCCACCAGTACCCTGGGTACACTGCAGTGGGCATGTAATGTACAAACGGAGAATTATGAATTAAATTTGATGCAACTGAGCCAATAGTTGAATTGAGTGTGGCATGCAGGTAATATAATAGTCACTGCTGCTGTTAAAACATTGGGACAATATTTGAATTTTTTCCCCACAGAAGGGCCTAAGGTAACCTTGATCTTATTGGAACAGGATTAGCATCGATTGATTGTGGGATCGATGAACAACTGGCGGAACTCTTACTCCATGTTGTGTCATGGGTGGTTCTGCTTTGATGTTTGGTTTTGTTTCAGAGGGAAATATGCTAACATCCTCTTTTGTTGTTGTTGTTACTTGACAGGTGTGTAGCAAAACGGCTTTGTTCAGAGGTGGTCATTTGTCATTTCCTCTTCTGGTCGTTTCACGCTCGCATTCCAGCTTCCCCACCCAGCCTCTGGTTTTGGGGTTGCTACGGCGATGCAGACACACCCTCAGACCAGGCCCTGATGACGACAGGCACAGGGTGCTCATTCTTGAGTCTGATTGGTCAGAAACGGCCCCTCACGTTAGCACCCAATGTGTCACAGCCGTCCAGACGTCCCACAGCTGGAAAGGAGGACAGCAGCAGGAGGGGGGATGAGTTATATTGAGCAGGGCCTGAAAAATATTGTGACGTCTTTGAAATGTCTCCCGGGCCTTAGCTCGGCACAAATATTGGAAAAGATCAGTTCAATTTGCGTTTAGCCTGTCAAGATCACATCAGAAGGGGTAATGTCACACATAAGGTCTTTGAAGCGTTCTCTGTTTGAAAGGGAGATTAATTGGTGATGACTTCCTGGTGTCCACGGGGTCTTTGTTAGTTTGTGACTCACCTATTTAAGCAAAGCAGCAGGAGGTATGCAAACACATTTTATAGTGTGAGAGTGCAGTCGAAGACTGATCTATTATCATTGAAGCAAATTAACACCCCTACTGCTCCTGGTCTATTTCTCCTTTATTCACTCTCTCATTGGCATATTTCTCTGTCCTTAACTTCCCTGTTGCAGACTTATTCTAGTTTCATGACTTTCAGGTGCCTCTTTTTGCCTTTTTTGCTGAAACGTTGCTCCTCTGCCTGTATTTATTCTAAGATGTGTCCGGGACATTTCTGGGCATGGTGCTCTTTTCTGTTTGGGAAGGGGTGGGTGTGTTTTCAGCTGAGAGTTTGTAGCCAGGTGGCTACTGCAATGGCAGAGGTGAAGAAGCATAATGCAGGAAAACAAGAAGCACAATCGCCTATAGCTAAGCAAAACAACAAGCCTACAGGTCGCATTCAAGAAGCAGAGTTGACCTAGGATTTGCTTTTCCTTGATGGCAACAGCTGAACTTTTGCAAGGGTTTTAAAAGCGACGTGCCATGTTTTCTGTTGGACCTGTAAGTAATGTTACCTCTAGCTATCCAGCTAGGTAACTAGATGACAAATGTCAGGTACCTTTCGTATCAAGTTAATAACGGCAGTATTACTAATTCCTAATCCATCTAGAACAATGCATGTTGCTAAAAATGTTATTTTCATTTTATCTTTGCTTGATATTTTGCTTGCTGAGCTGCCTTAAGTGTGCTTCTTGCCCTCAACTGAGGTGAGTGGGTGGTGTTTAGGATGGAGGAGGAGACTTATTTGATAGTAAACACAGGACCATAGAAACGCTAAAAATCCTGAATAGTGCACCTTTAAAACAGCAGAAATATCTGTCATGAAGATGTCTTATCAAGGTTTCTTTCTACACGCTTCTCTGACGGCAAGTCTTCAGTTGTGGGTAACAGCTGTTTTTTTGTCTCTGTGTTTCCGTGTGTGCATTTCTCTCTGTCTTTAGGTGTCGTAAAGCATTGTCGCCACTGACGACCACCAAAACCCCTTCCCCAACCCCGCTCCCTTTCTCAGTGCCCCCCACCCCGACCCTCCCCACATCTCCGCCCCAGTATGAACGAAGTTAGCATTGTAAGAGAGGGCTGGCTCCACAAGAGAGGTGAGGAAGATGTCTAAGCCTCGCTGACCAACTCGCTGTCTAGCTATGAATAAGCTGAAGCTTGTACCTCTTTTTTAGCTGTCCTCTGTAATGAAAATCCAAACTGTTGTGAATTCAGTGACATCAGCACTTTGCTTTTTAAAGCAATTAAACTCTCGAAACCGTGTGACGGACGATTTTCAGTCAGTTAAAATGGCCCTTGAAGATCCTTGAAAAGCCCTTACATTTGCATCTTGACATTTGAATGGAATCCCATACAATGAAATAAATGTTTATTTCATTGGTTGGGAAATGAAAAGCATCACCAGACTGTTAAAACACCACCAATTGCAACAATTGTCACATTACTGTGCACATATTACTTTAAAGTGATCTAGAACTGCCCTGGAGTGTCCTCGAAAAGTACTTGGCATTTTCTGTAGAATGGTGCAGTGCCTTTGTTACTCTCCACTCACGACACTCGTGTTTCTTTAACATCTTTCCGTCTGTAGGTGAGTATATAAAGACCTGGCGGCCTCGATACTTTATCCTGAAGAGTGATGGCTCCTTCATTGGGTACAAAGAGAAGCCAGAGATGTCTGACCCCAGCCTGCCGCCCCTCAACAACTTCTCTGTGGCAGGTCAGTTTCTCTGCAGGAAATGACCACTTACAGTCCTCAATCCATACTGTTAAACAGGAACAGTCCACAATTCATACTGTTCAACAGGAACAATCAACAATGAAGACAGAAAATTTACTTCTCTCCTCATTGAGTACCAATGTCCTGTGTCATGTTTTTTGGATAAACGTGTGATGGCAGCTCAAAAAAGCCCCCACACCTGCAGTGAACCTGTGACCTTTGAGTGTGTGTCAAATACATTTGATTGATGCACCTTTCAGACGTCTTTTCCATTCCTCAACTGGTGGTTAGCTGACCCCCAGCTGGAGAAACACTGATGCAATACACCTGTATGCAGTCGACCATGGAGGTGGCTAACTTGGCTAAGCTGTGGGCTTGCTCTCTTGTTCTTACTGTCTGGAGTAATTTTAATGGGATGGGGTGCTTTCACAGTAGTGTTTTTATTATGTCCTGAGATGGACAAGCGCTCCTAATGCATAGCAGATTGAGCCGTTCTAGGCCTTACTATAAGCAGGCCAGCAGGCCACGAACAAGGTTTTCTCTTGGGGTGTTAATCTGCTTCTATGACATCTTGGACTTGCTCAAACTGCTCAGAATTAAGTGTATTATGTCCGTTCGAAAGAACACCCTAACCCTCCCTCACATTTCAGTGCCACACCCTAACCCCCACTCCCATTTCAGTGCCACACCCGAACCCTCCCTCACATTTCAGTGCCACACCCTAACCCCCACTCCCATTTCAGAGTGCCACACCCTAACCCCCACTCCCATTTCAGAGTGCCACACCCTAACCCCCCCCCCCTCCCATTTTAAAGTGCCACACCCTAACCCCCACTCCCATTTGAGTGGCACACCCTAACCCCC
Organism: Synaphobranchus kaupii; assembly: GCA_029718625.1. Lineage (NCBI taxonomy): Eukaryota > Metazoa > Chordata > Actinopteri > Anguilliformes > Synaphobranchidae > Synaphobranchus > Synaphobranchus kaupii. The sequence goes on from CM056378.1 coordinate 40,761,273, forward strand.
CCTCCCATTTGAGTGACACTCCCTAACCCCCCCCCCCCCTCCCCTCCCATTTTAGAATGCCAGCTGATGAAGACTGAGAGGCCACGTCCCAACACCTTCGTCATCCGCTGCTTACAGTGGACCACGGTCATCGAGCGTACTTTCCACGTGGACAGTAACGAGGAGAGGTGAGGAGCAGGGCTGGGGAGGAGTGTGTGTCGGGGCCCCGGGGCAGGGCTGGGGAGGAGTGTGTGGAGGGGCCCCGGAGCAGGGCTGGGGAGGAGTGTGTGGAGGGGCAGGGCTGGGGAGGAGCGTGTGGAGGGGCAGGGCTGGGGAGGAGTGTGTGGAGGGGCCGGGGAGCAGGGCGTGGAGGGGCCGGGGAGCAGGGCTGGGGAGGTGTGTGGAGGGGCCTGGGGAAGTTAGGAGTCTCGATTGGACGTCAGGGACGGGGAGGAGCAATTGGGCATTGGGGGGTGTTCTGCTGGTCACTGTCCCTGGCTGGAATTTTCCTGCTTAATTCTGTGTAAACGGAAGCGCACTGTAAGTATAGGGTTACGCAAGCCTACCGAAGATGGGTCTCTGAGTTTGTTGCATAATAAAACGGCCTCACTGGCCCTTACTTATACAACCTCACAACTGGGCTTTGTGATGCAAGCAGAAACCTATCACACATTGTGGGCATTGCCTTGGTCCCGGTGAACAGTCTCTGTCCCCCGCTTCCTCTTTTTCTGTGTCCCTCTCTCCTCTTCTCTACACACTCTATTTCTCTGTGACATCTCGATCTTCTCCGTCTTTACATCCCATCTCTCTCTGTCCGTTTCTTCCCCTATCCATGTCTTTCCCTTTCCCTCACACTCTGACAAACTTGTCCTTTGTCTTCTCGTCTTTTCACTTTTTTTTCTGTACCCCTCCACTCTTTTGAACCTTTCTTTCCCTTCCTCGCCCTCCCTGTCTCTGCCTTAGGGAGGAGTGGATGCGGACGATCCAGGCAGTGGCTAACGGGCTGAAGTCGCGGGAGGAGGAGGAGCCCATGGACATTAAGTTTGGCTCCCCCAGTGACTGCAGCGGTATGGAGGAGATGGAGGTGTCCATGTCTAAGTCTGGCTCAAAAGTGGTGAGTGTCCGCAGTGCCCCTTCAGCCCACCTGTCTCTATCCCCCAAATGCTTTCTACAGCGTTTCTATTGGCTCCCCAACACTGCCTCTGCTCATTGGCTGTCTGGTCCTTTCTTTCTTATTGGCTCTCCAGTTAGATCTGTGCTCAGTGGCTCTCCAGCAGGGTGTGCTCTGTTTCTCAGACCTTCCTCTGCTCTCCCTCTCAGACAATGAATGACTTTGACTACCTGAAGCTCCTGGGGAAGGGGACCTTTGGGAAGGTGATCCTGGTGAAGGAGAAGGCCACAGGGATGTACTATGCCATGAAGATCCTGCGCAAGGAGGTCATCATCGCTAAGGTTGGTCTTCATTTCCCTGCCCTCTGTCTCTGTTGTACAAACATGGACACTTTTCACACCGGCAGCATTATCTGGGAATGGTCTGGAACTTTACTGTTTAGAGGACGCGTGTGAACGAGAGCCAGAGTCGGCATTCCGGAAAAGTTGCTCTGACAATGTTCCAGCTCAGGACCAAGTAACATTTTGGGAAATGTTCAATTTTTACCTTCAGTGTGAACAAAGCCATAACACTACCAAATCAAGCGCGCAGAACTTGACTTGTTTCGATATTTGACAATCATCCAGCTACGCTGTTTTTTCCTCCTTCAGAAAATAAGAGAGCAAATGGTGCATGTAAAATGTAACATGGCATTAGCTGTTAGGAATCACTTTTTCTTCATTTGCAAGCTGCTTGGCGAATGTTTGCTGAATCCGAAGTCAAAGTTAACAAAATTATACCTTGCCGAGACGGGTCTTGGTTTTGCTCTAGACCTACTTCAGTAGCTCTTTTGAAGAATTTGACTCCTGTTTATTCAACACTCAAGCTATTCCTGTTACTAGACTGCTGAGTTTCAATGAGCTCAATAATGGATTGTGAGGAAAAAACAAAACAGAGGACACAAAAAGGGTCCTTTTATATTGCCCCGGGATGCTCAAATGAGTATTACTGAACAAAACATTCATTTTCACTAACTGCCTCTGACGAGACCGCAACTACTGCGCCGCAGGTTCCACCTGTGGTCCGAAGAACAAATTGTCCGAATTCATCAGAGAATTCTGCCGTAATAATGAAGTGGTCACTGCAGACCCGTCGCCCCCTACCCACAGGTGGACTCAGAGCAGCTGTGACCATGTGTGACGCGTGTGTATTTACACAGGACGAGGTGGCGCACACGGTGACGGAGAGCAGAGTCCTACAGAACACGAGACACCCCTTCCTCACTGTGAGTACCATACACACGTACAAGTTAAACACGTACACGCAAACTCATTCGACCATGCATGCTATCTCTCTCACACTCTCTCACACACACACACACACACACACACACACACACACACACACACTCACACAAATACACACACACACACAGTTTGTGAGAAAGGTAAAAGTGAAATCTGTTTTCTTTGATTTATTGTTATCGTCAGCATTGAACATACCTCTCTCTGCCGTGCAGACATTAAAGTATGCTTTCCAAACACACGACCGGCTGTGTTTTGTGATGGAGTACGCCAATGGAGGGGAGGTGAGTGCCGTACACACACGCACCCAGAGACACACACACACCTGGAGACACGCCTGCGTTGACTGCAGAGCAATATTTGTACAGCAGTTTTTCTGTCTCAGTATTGTCAGTAGTCAAAAATTTGCCTTCCTTGCCTTCCCTCATTCTCCGGGCTCTGTAGCTGTTCTTCCACCTCTCCCGGGACCGTGTGTTCACGGAGGACCGTGCACGCTTCTACGGCGCAGAGATTGTGTCAGCATTGGAGTATCTGCACTCACGGGACGTTGTCTACCGGGACCTCAAGGTGAGGCAGCAGGCTGGTCCTGTGTGTGTGTGAGGTGTGTGCATGTGTGTGAGAGTGTGTGCGTGTGTGTGTGTGAGTGCGAGTGCTGCTGTAACTGAAAGTATCTGTGTGTGGGAGATGGGAAGTGTGTGTGTGCTTCCATGCGTGGAAGGGTTAAAGGGTTATGATTATGTCATTAGATGATTTAATGTATTTTCCCCTGCTTTTGTCTCTCAGCTTGAGAACCTTCTTCTGGACAAGGATGGTCACATTAAGATCACAGACTTCGGCCTGTGCAAGGAGGGCATCACTGACGGTGCCACCATGAAAACCTTCTGTGGGACTCCAGAATACCTGGCCCCCGAGGTAAAAACCAAAAAACAGCACAGTACACACAGCCAGTCCAGCCTTATCGAATATTGAAGGACTGTCTTTAAATCTAAAAGGACCTTTATTTAGTTATCTACGGTACATTTTTCAGCCTCAAATTAAATGTTGATATTATTTGTACAGGAAATTCCCTTGGCCTGGTGTTCCAAGTTTAAATCAAAATCAAATTAAATCAAGGGTGACTAAGGCATACAGGTCCTAAACATAGAGCTTGAATAATTCTCTTCTCTCAAACCCCCCCCCCCCCCCCTCCCCCCCAGGTCCTGGAGGACAATGACTACGGTCGAGCGGTGGACTGGTGGGGGCTGGGCGTGGTCATGTATGAGATGATGTGCGGCCGGTTGCCCTTCTACAACCAGGACCACGAGCGCCTGTTTGAGCTCATCCTGATGGAGGAGATCCGTTTCCCCCCGAAACCTGTCCCCTGAAGCCAAGGCCCTGCTGGCTGGCCTGCTCAAGAAGGACCCCAAACAGAGGTGAGGGGCCCAGGGGACCCAAATGGAGCACACTGTGGGGTCAGGTTGGGGGGGTGGGGGGGGGAATGGAGTGCACTTAGGGAGTCAGGTAGGGTCTGGGGCTTGTGATACTTCTAGGCTTGGGGGTCAATTTGGGAAATTAACTTAAACTCAACTTGGGAACCTTTTTGCTCAACTGAGACATTCGTTGCTACTGCAGCCAAACTATTAGTGGAAATCACAAACTCTGTTTTAAATTTATTGGTATACGGTTTGTGACGATTTCTGCCGAATACGGAGTTTCTAAGTGTCACTATTTCCCCGTACCAAGTCCATTTAACAAGCAACCCCCACCTAGAAAAAAAAAAGCCCTGCTCAATCGGTTTGAGAAATATACAACACTTTATACCACTATTACACTATCAATAGCGTAATAGTGTAATAGCGGTATAAAGTGTTGTATATTTCTCAAACCGATTGTACCACACAATAAATGGCCACTGAATTTTGAAAGGAACATCTCGATGTGTAAAACAGATGGTAGGGTTATATATTTATTTCATATTTAGTAGCATATATTGCTAGTAGAATACATGGTAGAATGAGACCGTACTTTCACAGTTTATTTTGCATTTGAGTGAGCAGGGCTTTTCACGGCTTTTCTGGCATACGATCAGGCTATTGTTGGGTTTATCTCGTTGCTATGACATTATTCTAATTTTATATGATGAATAAATATATTTATGAACTCAAACATAGATGCTATTGTCCACCATGTCACACATGGGTAGGTATAGACTAGGTGGGGGGTTGGTTGTTAAGTGGATTTGCTACGGGGAAATAGTGACACTTAGAAACTCCGTATTCAGCAGAAATCGTCACAAACCATCTACCAATAACGTTAAAACACAGAGTTTGTGATTTCCACTAATAGTTTGACTGCAGTAGCAACGAATGTCTCAGTTGAGCAAAAAGGTCCTGCCGGCATCACCTTCTACGCAAAGGAGTTAAACAAACACTCACAGTTAACACATATAACTGCATATATGTCATAAAGTGCAAACACTGCGACATAAAATATGTAGGAGAGACAGGAAATACAATGAAGACCAGATTGGCACAACACATATATAACATAAGAAATCATAGGAAAACAGGCACACACATAGTGGCTCATTTCCTACACCATGGACTTGAAGCAGTAGATATATCGGGCCTCCATTCAAACATTAACTGGACACAGGACGACAGACGTAGGACAGAAAGACATTGGATTAGAAAACTCAACAACATATTCCCAGGAGGATTAAACAAACGCTGGTTAAACTTCAACACAAGAGGGACCAAATTCTTCCTACTTAAAGGCTGCAGTACACTGAATGGCCAGTGCAAACTTTTCTTTCCCTCATAAGTGGTAACTTGGGAAATACATTTTTTTTCCTAAACCTGTCTCATTCATTACAGTTCATTCTGGTTTAATTGTCGGCTTTTTTATCCAATAGAGTACATTATAACCTTAGCAATGGTATATGCCGTGTCTTTTTGGGTGCTTTGAACAATTTACTACAGCCCAGCGTAACGGCAGTTTTCGTTTTAACGGTCTAGTATTACGCAAGCTCTATAGAAAACGCATTAGGGAGGAGAGTTTCCCTTTTCTGATATGTACAGTCAAGCCGGAAAGTCTGCACACTCCTTTCACCTCCACATTTTATTACGTTATAATAATAATAATAATAATACCTTGCATTTATATAGCGCCTTTCACGACACTCAAAGCGCTTACAGTGACGAGGGGGAAACTCACCTCTACCACCACCAATGTGTAGCACCCACCTGGTTGAAGCAGCCATTTTACGCCAGAATGCTCACATCAGCTGAGGTGGAGAGGGATAAAATGATTATTAGCCAATTAAACTGGGGGATGATTAGGTGGCAGATTGAAAGTGCCAGGTTGGGAATTTAGCCAGGATACTACTCTTTGCGATAAGTGTCATGGGATCTTTAATGACCACAGTGAGTCAGGACCTCAGTTTAATCCCATCCAAGTACTAACCAAGCCCACACCTGCTTAGCTTCAGCAATTCAGCAGGAGCAGATTGCATGGTGGTATGGCTGCTGGCTAATGTAGGATGGGAATGCAGGATAGGAATGTAGGGTGGGAATGTAGGATGAGAATGCACGGAGCATTAAAACAGAGACAGGAAGGGAATGTAGGATATGAATGCACGGCTGCTGGCTATCTGCTGCAGACTTATACTACAATAGATTGAGTTCATTTTTTGCCTCAAACATCTACACACAATAGCCAATAATGACGAAGTGAAAACAGGTTTTCAGAAAATATGCAATTTTATTTTACTGACAAAAATAGGTTATTTAGGGGTTACATATCTGTACACACCCTTAGCCTAATACTTGGTTGCTGCACCTTTGGCAGCGATTACAGCTTCAAGGCGTCTTGGGAAAGAAGCTACGAGCTTGGCACACTTGTTTCTGGACATTTTTGCCCATTCCTCTTGGCATATCCTTGCAAACTCCGTCAGGTTGGATGGGGAGCGTCGGTACACAGCCATTTTCAGCTCTTTCCACAGATGTTCAATTGGATTCAGGTCTGGGCTCTGGCTGGGCCACTCAAGGACATGCACAGACTTTCTGCGAAGCCACTCCTTTGTTCTCTTGGCTGTGTGCTTCGGGTCGTTGTCATGTTGGAAGGTAAACCTTCGCCCCAGTCTGAGGTCCAGAGCGCTCTGGAGGAGGTTTCCTTCAAGGATCTCGGTGTCCTTAGCTGCATTCATCTTTCCCTCTATCAGGACTAGTCGCCCCGTTCCCGCTGCTGAAAAACATCCCCACATCATGATGCTGCCACCGCCATGCTTCACTGTAGGGATGGTATTAGCCAGGTGATGAGCGGTGCCTGGTTTCCTCCAGACATGACGCTTGGTATTCAGGCCAAAAAGTTAAATTTTGGTTTCATCAGACCAGAGAATCTTGATTCTCATGGTTTGAGAGTCCTCTAGGTGCCTTTTGGCAAACTCCAAGCGGGCTGTGATGTGCCTTTTACTAAGGAGGGGCTTCCGTCTGGCCACTCTACCATAAAGGCCTGATTGGTGGAGTGCTGCCTGGATGGTTGATCTTCTGAAAGGTTCTCCCATCTCCACAAGGATACGCTGGAGCTCTGTCAGAGTGACCCTCGGGTTCCTGCTCACCTCCCTGGCTAAGGCCCGTCTTCCCCGATTGCTCCGTTTGGCCGGGCGGCCAGGTCTAGGAAGATTCTTGGTGGTTCCAAACTTCTTCCATTTACGAATGATGGTGGCCACTGTGCTCTTTGGGACCTGTAAAGCTGCAGAGATTTTTCCGTACCCTTCTCCAGATCTATGCCTTGACACAATCCTGTTTCTGAGGTCTGCAGATAATTCCTTTGACCCCATGGCTTGGAGTTTGCTCTGACATGCACTGTCAACTGTGGGACCTTATATAGGCAGGTGTTGGCAATCCCCAATCATGTCCAATCAATTGAATGTATCACAGGTGTACTCCAATTAAGTTGTAGAAACATCTCAAGCAGTATCAGTGGAAACAAAATGCACCTCAGCTCACTTTTGGGTGTCATATCAAAGGGTGTGCACACTTGTGTACATATGATATTTTACATTTTGATTTTTAGTAAATTAGCACAAATGTTTTCACTTTGTCATTATGGGCTATTTTGTGTAGAATTTTGAGACAAAAAATGAACTCAATCTATTGTAGAATATGTCTGTAACATAATAAAATGTGGAGAAGGTGAAAGGAGTGTGCAGACTTTCCGGCTTGACTATGTATTTTTGTGTCTAAAATTCCGTTGGTCTCGCTGTCTACATATGTACGTTCGTGTTTCCACTCGAGCACTGTCTTTCCAATATGTTTGATAGCCTTATTGTTATTTTCGCATTTTGAGTGCATTTCACATACTGTAGTGCAATCGTTAAATGTATTTTTGATGTAGGCTACCGATGTTCATTGAAGATGGAACATTTGGCAGTATTTTGCAGATGGTGGAATACTGTTTTATGTTCATGTTATCGCACATAATATAGGCTATGGCATATATACTTGTCTCTTAGGGCATGATAAATGCTCATTCCAATTTACTGTGCTCTGATATGGGGTAGATTAAGGTAAAAGTTTCCTTGGAGTCATTATGAATAGGAAAATTTTAAAAATTTAAAAACTACAGAAAAATGCAATCCCAGAACAAAAGTATACATACTGTAGAGTACAGGGACAAGTGATGTTTTATTGAGGTACAAGAGTGAATGATTAGGCAACATATTTAGGTGTATGTAACACTGTGATATCAATGTTTTTTATCTTAAGCCATCAGAAGGAGCAAATGTTTATGCTTTATAATGGACAAAACTAATTTTATTCATTTTATGACATGTTTTGCATAGGGGTTTTGGACCCATAGATATCTACCCCCCTATACTGATGAAAATATAGTAATTCCCACATGAAAATTATGCAAAAGTGAGTTTTATGAGCCAAAACTGTTGATTTGTAGTTAAATATATCATAATTCTTTTATTTAGAGTAGTGCACAATTTAGCCATTTGGATAGATTTGGAGACACTAATGGACAACAGCTATATTTTGCATCATAGCCCTTTAGTAGTTCTGCATATCATCCTCAGATTGAGCAAAACTTGTGGATATGGAGTTTATGATCCAGGAAATGTGTATATATATTACCGATTTCACTTATGTAGCTCTCAGCAAACTAAAGAAAAACTATTTTAAAAAATTTTTCCCCCAAGGTTTCTTTGCATTTGTGGCACTTTATTTAGACTTAAATTATGAAAATAAACAAATCTAAGTTTGTATTGTAAATGGTACACCTGTCTTGTTTCATTTAAGCCATTTACCAAGTTTATGTGATGCTCACACCTGGAGTTATAAAGCCTTAAACAGAGCACCCCCTAAATAGGTGAAATTTGCCATCTGCGCCAAGGGGTTAAAATGGCCCATTAGGTTATATGGGGATTTTTAAAGGAATTCATTGGAATTCCAGTTTGTTTAGGGAATTGACCTCTTTCTGGTACACCTTATTTGTATTGTGTGCTATGTGATGTTAAGTTCTGGAACTAAAGTGAGGAAGTTCAATTCAATTAAATTTTTATTTGTATAGCACTTTTTACAGAGAACTGTCACAAAGATGCTGCACAGGGAAACAGAAGGAAAATTGAACAAAAAACCAGGCCTTAGCCCCCAACCAGCAAAACGAGGTAAAAAAAACTCCCCGGTAGGGGAGAAAAAACACTGAACAGTGGTGAGAAAAAGTGGGAAGAAATCTCGGAAGGAATCTGGCTAGAGAGGGGCTGCCCATCCTTCGCTGGCCAGCCCGGTTTAAACTAAAGGTGGACTGAATGGTAATAGTCAATTCAATAATCAATTCAAAGGGGCGGGGTGGTGCATTTGGGACTCCGGTTGCGTGAAGTCGGGAGGATAAACCAAAGGAGGGACAGGTCTGAAGCAGTCTGCAAACTCAGGGCGAGGGCGGGGACGAGCCGGAGTTATCTGCAGCTCAGGGTGAGAGAGGAAAAAATAAGGTTAGCCCCCCCCCCCCCCCCCCCCGATATCCTTAACTATAGGATTGACTAAAGAGGTACGTTTTTAGCCTATACTTAAAGACAGAAAGTGTGTCTGAAGCCCGTACATACATGGGAAGATTATTCCATAAGAAAGGAGCTCTGTAAGAGAAAGCTCTGCCACCCTTTGTAATTTTAGATATAATAGGAATTTTCAAATAGCCAAAGTAATCTCGGAGGACAGTAAGGAATGAGTAAGTCACTAAGATATTCTGGGGCCAAACCATTTAAAGCTTTAAAGAGATACTGCAGAGGCTTTTCTAAGGCCCTTTTTTCCGCTTCAATTTGAACTGAAACTCGTGAGTAGGTGTGGTCATATGACGATGATGCCACGTAGTCATATTACGAATATTCATACGGTCAAGGAGTGAAAGGGTGTGTCTTGGTGAACTGACTCAGCCCCCTTCCAGCTCTCTCCTCACAACTAAATAAAATGGCTGTATTAGTTGAGCAATGTCTTCGCGAGGAGAGGACCCGGGATGTAACCGAATGGTAAAGCTAACGTTACCTAGCTAAGTTAGCTTGTTTGTCTGCCTAAAGTAACGTTACTATTGAATACATTCAAATACACAGCAAAACCCAGTCACACAGTAACGTTAGTATATTGAACATGGCTGGTTGTAGCGCCCTCATAACTTCACTTGGTCCGGAGAGAATTATCATTTATTAGCTAATTATTATTCATAAATGATATAGCTAATATAACTAGCTAAGTTACCAGTTCTCTCTGGACCAAACGGGGCTAAACTCTCACACAATAGACTGCCTTGCATTACCTAACTTATCGATACATTCCGTCCGAGTTACTGACCAACTGGTTATGCTAGGACTACATCAAATGTATTATTGCTATCGTTTATTAGCTAACGTTACGTATTCATAAAAGATAGCTCACACAATAGGTTGCCTTCAACCCCACATTAGCTATTACCTATCAGTAATGTCAACCGTTTGCAAAAGCATTTTTGTTGTAGTTTGTACAGATAACTTGCATGTAAACAGAAACAAACTAATGTCCCAACAGGTGTGCTTGTGGCCACTGCTCTAACATGTCCCCTCCAGAAAACCTATGTTGCCGTGAGGTTACTGAGGTAACGTTATGTCAGCGTAGTTATGAAGCTATTCTTGATTTGTCTAATACTGCGGTGCAGTAGTCGGGCATGCTTGGCCCAACTGTATAATAGTGGCCAATACATGTGCAATTACACAATGTCACAAATACAATGTAGTAGGTATATTGTACTTAGCTGTTTTACTTAGCTGATGTAATGATTACAAAATTACATCCATCACTGTTGGGATGGCACCTGGCTTCAGCGACAGAGTTTTATAGAAGCCCATCTCAAAGCCAGTTAAATTGTGGTAGCAGTCCGGTGTGAAGTGCGCGTTGCACACTGTCGCTAGGGCTTTCTTCGGCAAGTCCGCGTGCTCTACACCGATAGCTTGAAGCCACTGGCTAAGTAGCGCTGTCTCTCGGCAGATTATTAAAGCTAGCAGAGCCGGTGGCGTTGCACACCGAGGAACGATACATCTCTGACTCCTTGGCATAATGCAGGCAAGTTAGCTAAAGATACCAAGTAGTAAGACGTCATATATGAATAACTGTAGCTCGATATAAGTCGTAATATTAACGTTAGCAATAATACAAAGCAATTCGCATTTGAACTTGAACTAGCTAATTAGCAGAACAAGGGTCTCCCAGTCTCAGAAGGAAAAAAAAAATCGTCGTTCTCTGCTTTTATACCACGTGCCCAGCCAAGACCCACCCCTAGGACCACCTCAAGTCCACCCATTTTTATGTTAAGGCTTTCGTGACGTCACGAATCCCCGGAAGCCAGCATATTGGTAAGTCTACACAAAAACTCAGATAAAACCATTTTGACTAAACATTAAATTTTCGGACATAAACAGTTGTGTATGATCATAATCTAACTCAAAACATAGGTTTTCAACGAGAAAAGTCGGTTTTTGACTGCAGTATCACTTTAAAGGGTTAGTTCGGAATTTTGGACATAATGTCTCAATTACGACTTACCCATGATGTAGTTGATTGATGGAAACCATTTTCAGATAATTCCATGCTGTCCCTTCTTTTGGACATACACACATTGCTAATGCTAGCGCAACTCGTACGAAAGTAGTAGCATCCGCTACCAAACGCACTTAAACACTCCAAGGTGCACCCCAAGCAAATAAAATACGACGACAGTCTATCGGGGTTATTTTCAGTGATTATACCATCATTTTTCAAGTCAAACTATCGTTGAATCCTTTACTTTGTGCTCACCTAAATTCTCCGTGGAAGTACGGCGTTAGTTTAGTAGCTAGCCTAGGTAACGTAAAGTAGCCTATAGCTCTGCCGGCCAAAAACAATATCGCGCGTGTGAAAGAATCAGACTCGTAGTATTGTTAGCTAACGTTCAGGTAAGATGGTATTTCGGTGTGTATTTCAAGGTTGTTCAAATCATGCAAAAAAAAATGGGCGCCACAAAGTTTTCACAGATTTCCAGTGGAAGATCAACAAAGAAAACAGCTGTGGCTTCTTGCTGCTCGCATGGATGTCACCAATTGAGACTCTAAAAAAGTTTGTAGAGACCATTTCACGGAGGATGACTATGTGAAAATCAAAAAAGGACAGGCAGGACACCCTCTACTGAAGGAGACTGCTGTGCCATCACCTGTTTTTCTTAATGCACCGAAAACAACTGACGAGCAGGTAACTAATAAATGATTGCATGCGTGATCTATCTATTCAGCTAGCTAGCTAGCTAGCTAGTTGCCACGATTGGGAAGTCATGGAAGTGGTCAAACTTTTCCTGCAAATTGGTAGCCAGTGTGCTTGCTTGTATATGCTGTGTTATTCTGTAGCATGTTTGTGTTTAGCTGACTTGTTGTCTACCAAATATGTAACTTTACGGCAAAACGGATTGTGTCGGCAACTGTGGAGTACAGCAGATAGCCTACAGGCAGATACCCTGGCTAATCTACAACTAGCTCTGCCGCCGTACTTCCACTGAGAATTTAGGTGAGCACAAAGTAAAGGATTCAACGATAGTTTGACTTGAAAAATTATGGTATAATCACTGAAAATAACCCCGATAGACTGTCGTCGTATTTTATTTGCTTTGGGTGCACCTTGGAGTGTTTAAGTGCGTTTGGTAGTGGATGCTACTAGTTTCCTACGAGTTGCGCTAGCATTAGCAATGTGTGTATGTCCAAAAGAAGGGACAGCATGGAATTATCTGAAAATGGTTTCCATCAATCAACTACATCATGGGTAAGCAGTGGCGTAACGTCGGCTGTAAAATAGGCCTTCGGTAACCTTACCTTTATACGGATATTACTCTCAACCTGTTTCTACTTATAGTTCTTAATTATCAATCAAGCAATTCAATAACTGAATAACAAACATCAATGAATATATCAAGTTTTTCTGTGCTAGTATTTTTCTTTGCGTCATAAAATGGGTAGCACTTAAATATATGTAGCAACGGCCTGCGCGTTGGAAAAAGTGGGGATTACTTGTTTCCGTTTATTTAGATTCAGTAGCCTAACAATCAATCCATTCATTCTCTGAATAATCAAGACCAATTTGTAGCCTATAATGATTTAGAAATGATAACGACAGAGACAACTTAAGACTGTTTAACAAGGATCAGGCAATAATCTGAATGCGTTAAAGAATGTAATTAATTTTAAGACGACACTAAAATTAGTCAAAGCGATTTAAACATTAGAAAGCATAAATTTAAAGAGGACAGCCTCTGAAGTGTCTCGAATCGTTATAATACAGGCTAGAAATACTCATTTACGAAAATCTACGTTGAACATTTAAACATGGAGCATTTAAAAGTCAGAATCTTCGCATGATAACACAACATCATAAATGTCGATATACAAAAATGCAACACAAGTTTATGTTGCACAGAACAATAATGCTATCTCAAAATAACTTGGTAGCCTAATAATTTACTTCTTGTTCTTGGTTATTGAGTGAATCAATTATTTGATTGACAATCAGGAAAGGTAAACGGAAACATATTGAGAGTGATCATCCGTTAAAGGTAAGTTTACAGAAGGCCTAGTTCTACTCCTACGGTACGCCACTGTGGGTAAGTCGTAATTGAGACATTATGTCCAAAATTCCGAACTAACCCTTTAAACGCTAGAAGTGAAATCTTGTAGTCAATTCTGAATTTGACAAGCAGCCAATGAAGAGTTTTGAGCACCGGGCTGATATGCTCCCATTTCTTGGTTCTAGTAAGAACCCTAGCAGCTGCATTCTGTACAAGTTGGAGACGATTCAGGGCTGAGCCAGTGCAACCAAACACTAAAGCATTACAGTAATCTAGTCGAGAGGTTACAAAGGCATGAACCATTTTTTCTACATCCTCCAGGGACAACACCTTACTTAATTTAGGTATATTCCTCAGGTGGAAGAAGGCCATTCTTGTGATATTGTTAATATGGGGCTGAAAGGAGAGATCTGAATCAATAGTTACACCAAGGTTTTTAACAACCTTGTTGGCGGAGACAGAGAAGCAATCTAAATTTAAGGGAAACTGTAAGAATTTATCTCGAAGGGATTTGGGACCTAATACTAATATCTCAGTCTTATCTGAGTTCAATAAGTGGAAATTTTGGGTCATCCAGGCCTTTACATCTTTAAGACAGGTCTCTAGTTTAGACAACTGGTCAACTTCACCTGGCTTAACTGATATATATAAAGCTGTGTGTCATCTGCGTAGCAGTGGTAGTTAACACATGTTGTTAACACATGGAAGTGTGTGTGTGTGTGTGCGTGCGTGTGTGTACATGCTCATTTGATCTCTGCACTGTTTAATTGAGCAGTTTTACTTTGCCCATTTTAAGCGTTATGAGCCCTGGAAAGTGAAGGTGAAATCCTGCTGGAGGATGATTATGGATCATGATGGTTTTTAAGCTGCTGACCGTAATGGTGATGGGTTTGGTCTTTGCAGGCTCGGAGGCGGGCCTGACGATGCCAAAGATGTGATGTCCCACAAGTTCTTCACCACCATCAACTGGCAGGATGTCCTGCAGAAGAAGGTTAGAATTGGGTGGGGGGGGTATGGGGGGGGGGGGTGGTAGGGTGAGGAGGGCTGGAACTCAAAATAATTGGGTTCCTCTGAGGGAATCTGGTAACCCTGGTAACCTCCAGTAACCCTGCCCATAGCTGGTCCCGCCCTTCAAGCCTCAGGTGACGTCCGAGACGGATACACGCTACTTCGATGACGAATTCACGGCACAGACCATCACCGTCACGCCCCCAGACAAGTGTGAGTACGACCAGACGGTAATCCCCACAGCTGATCCCAGATCAGATTGTGTGCATGCATGTGCATGTGTATGAAGGGCCACTGTGCTAAAGTTGTGTGTGATGGTTGTGTTGCAGACGACAGCCTGGATTGTGAGGACCCAGATCAACGCACACATTTCCCCCAGTTCTCCTACTCTGCCAGCATACGGGAGTGACGCTCACACACACACACACACACACTCTCTCTCTCTCTCTCTCTCTCTCTCTCTCTCTCTCTCCTCTCACACTCTCTCTGCCTCACTCTTTCTCTGTTTCACTCTGTTTCTCTTTCTCTGTCTCTTTCACTCTTGATCACATTCACTTTCTTTCTCTCTCTGCACGCACTCACTGGTGGAATGGTCTTAGCAGCTCCCTCTTTTACACCAGCACATCAACAGAGATGCAGAATAAGAGTCAACAGACAGATGCACAGACACGGGCAGATGGACGGACAGACAACTGACCTCAGCGGGAGCAAAGTGCCTTGACTGGCAGCTGTCACTCAGACCTGGCCCTCCCACAGCCTGCCTTCCTGCTCCGCCCACCACACTACACTGCAGCAGTCACACAGCAGTCCCTCCACCTGTAAGGAGAATAAGCCAAAATCTTACTTCTTGTTTTTTAAAAATAAACAAAAAAGAGAAATTCAACTCCAAAAAACAGCATTTTTTAACCTTTCCCCCACACGTGATTGTTACGGTTTTAAAGCCATATTTCTGCAGTTTTTACAAGTGCTCTTTGTGGAACTAGCTGTTACCAATAGTATAGAACTGTTCCTATGGGCGAGAGGGATTCTGGGAGCAGATTGGCCATTTCTCTTCCCACTATGTGCGTTTGCGTATCAGCTGGATGTATACATATGAAAAGTGTGTGCGAGTGCGTGTGTTTCTGACGGTCGTGTACATCTGAAAATGTGTTTTTTTTTGGTTCTGTAATGTGGGGGAATGGGGAAAGGAGGGGCTCAAAACACAACAGACTTGAAGAAATTTGAGCTTTAAATTAAACAAACTCTACACAGAGCTGTGACTTAGCGAAAATACCCTCGGGGATCGCTAAAGAAACAAACCAGGGAGGAGGTCTCAAGTCTTCAGTCTGAAGGGGAGATTCATACATTCAAAAGCCCCACAGGTCTGACAGTTGCTACTCTTCTGAAGCATAAATGTTGTAATAATTTGTCAATCATGCTTTCAGTTGTATGTGCAGTCTTTGGGGAGTTATTTTCAAAGGGTTTTGTAAGGAATTTTAATATCTCAGCTGTTGAGATAAGCCGGCCTCTGTCGCTAGGCGCATGAACTAGTACGTTTTATATTGAAACACTGACTGATACAGCAAGGGGTTGACACTTCATAGCAAGAGCTCTACATCTGTTTAATCTGATGGAAAGTTTTTCATTCCCCCCCCCCCCCCCCCCCCCCCCCCCTTCGAAGAGCATTTTTCGTTTATTTCATCTGCCATGTTGGAAAGTGGTCCACTAGCCAGGGTGCACCACTAGCCAAGCAGACGGATGGATTCCTTGTGGAGACCCTAAATTGAAACGGGTGAACTGTCTGAAAGCTCAGTTTGAGCACCTGGGCAACTATGTTCACTGGCCTGCATACCTGTCTGCCGTTAGGAGACGAGGCTGCAGGTGACACAGTATGCTGTATGTGATGAGTTTGTGTTCAGTTATGCCTAAGATGTAAGAATCATCGCATCTTTGTTTTTTGTTTTGTTTTGATTTTTGTTTCTCCCTGTTCATCCCCCTATCCCTTGAAACTTTGGCAGACAAATTTAGTCATTAAAATATATAAATATATTTCTCAAAACATTTTTGTTGCCCTTTTTCTTTATTTCATAGTTTTTCGTATTGTTTTTATGGAGCAGAACATAGAACTGAGGTGTGGGTGTGTATTGTTTTCATGAAGCGGAACGTAGAACCGAGGTGCGTGTGTCCGTGCCCGCCCTTTCAGGTGGTTAAGTGTTGGATTCAAGTTTAGTGAAACTTGAAAAGCTTGTGTGAAACAGGTGCACATGTATGTGTGTGCTTGTGTCTGGCTTTACTTTTTGTGTACAGTGTATACTGTAATCGTTCCAGACCTGTAACATGAGAGCCAATCACAGACTAGTGCACAATGTGAGAAGGGATGAAACGTCTACGAGCCTTGATGCAGACGCCTCCTGCTTCTCAGGTCTCCTTCCGCCAGCCTTGCCCCGTCTTCAGCCTCAGTAATGAAATGGACAGAGCATGACTTCTGAAATTCATGATTTTACAGAACCCTTCCCCGCCATTACTTGTCATCCACTGCTTCTGCTGGAGCGGGCCTGGGGACTTCTTCAGGACTGGATCTAAGAACACTAAGGATACACTGGCGGAAATCTGTTACCATTTTCTCTGCCGAGGCTGTATATAACTTAGTATCCGCTCAGCGCGTGTGCTTCTTGATTAATGTGAATCAACGGGAGGGTTCGAACCTTTCCTGAAGTCTGCACTGCTGTACTTATGGACGCCTCGTTTTCTCATGCTTCACACCAAACCGGGAACCTGACAACTAATGAAAGTCTACGGGCCGAATGGTATAGCAACTGACAGACGTAAATGAGATGTGTATATATAAAGAAAAAAAATCTTGTAGCCTAATGCAATGACTGAATTGTTTGAGAGATGGAAATTGCTTTTAAAATGTTACTTGTAGCTTTACCATTTCTGGGGCCACTATATTTTGAATGTGACAACCAGCAGTCACGAATGTGATTTTGCTATCAGTAGCCATATGGACCCAGTCCTAGATTGACTTGCTTTTATTTTTATTTGGATGTGGGGGAGTGAAAAGAGATTTTAGTCTTGGAGAAATTATTCCTCTTGACGGGTCGATGAACTTGTTACGGGATAAGTTAGTCAATTATTAATTTGATTGTCATAGGCATAGCTACTATTATTGTTGCAATTATTAACCTATTAGAAATTTGCTAGTAAAATATCTGCTGACTCAAACGCCTCTGGCTCTTAATCTTATGAGTGTTCATTTTCACTTGACCATACTGTCGATATGAATAGGCCTACCATATAGCCGAGGCTAAATGACAAACACCTAAACTAGCAGGGGGTTTCACAAAGCGGGATTACTGAGTTAGCTGTAGGCTATAGGCTAAATGCACTGAGTAAAACCCAGAACGCTCCCAAATGTGGAACATTGACTGAAGTAAAAAGAGCTGTTCCGGATTTTACGCAGTGCAGTTATCCAGCTAATTCGGTAATCCTGTTTTGTGAAATACTGCCCAGATGATGGAGGACACGCAAAATAATTTGTCCACTAATTCATGCTTTCGTGAGTTTTGGTCCCAATCGCTGACCGTACAAATCAAGTTCATGGCCACCCACTAATCAATTAACCCGGTGTGTTTATTAGCTGCCGCTTAGGCGACTGTGTAATTTATTTTTATCCCTCTGACACTGGACCGGCCCTGGAGGAGCCTTGACCACCGCCGCAAACGCAGAGCAAAATCGCCTGCCCCCCCCCCCCCCCCCCTTTGAATCGCTATGACCCAAAACGGTTTCTGCGATTCCAGGCCCCTGTTGGACCTACACAAGAAGGTGAGCTTTAGCCTACCTACCGCTTTTAACATCAAGGCCGACAGAAATTCCTTTAGTTAACTTTTAGACCACTTGCACGTAGATCGGAGGCTAATTGCAAAACCTTACACATGCTGCAGTAGCCTAGTCTAGTTTAACAGAAACAAATCAACCCAAATTTCCTAACTGTCAGTGCTTTCGGAATATTTTAAAGGCGTTTCCTATTCGAATATTTCTATTGATGTCCCTTTTGGTAAAGTGCTTTAAAAACCTTGGCTAGATATCCAAAATACTTTACTTACTCGCTTCCATTTTGACAGTCCTGCTGTCGAGAAGTCTGCAGGACTTCTTAAATGAGTCGCCTAATCATTAACTATACGAAGACTCGGTCCATGTAATTTTAACGCTCAAACTTGATGTACAATAGAATCAAATGATCGAATCGTATAGCAAACGTTAATATCACTGGGCATAATGGCATAAATTTGAACTTGCCCTTTAGGCTACTCTTGAGGAACCTCATGCAGGTCTCAAGCCTAAAAAATAAAATAAAAACTTGGGGAACTTCGACTGTCAGGAAAACCATCGACTGTTTATCCATAGACTTAATAAAAATAGGTCTGAACTAATTGATTGCCATCACAGCATTTTCCCCAAAACATTTTATTGACCTTTTCTTTTTTCAACATTTTCCAGGACAAGCCTAGGCCTACAGGTTGATTGAAAATTTCCCAACCTTTTAAAAGGCAGTCAGATTTTTAAACCAGATTTGTTGAGTTGGGTTTGCATTTTTTTAAATTGTGAAAACATGTTTTGCTCTACAAAAAATAAAGATTGACTGACGCGTGTGGAACCGGACACTGCAGTGTGTTGCGGTTGCATCGATGCGGCAGAGTGCCAGTGCTAACCTCGCGAGCTCAGCCTGGCAAACAATCACTCGAAAAACGGAGATACCTTTGCAACAGCTCGGGGGCGGTGCTCTTTGGTCAGCTGCTTAAATCGACCAATTGTAGGAAAGCAATTGTTCGGCAATAGGAAAGTGTTGCAGACGAGAACGTCTCTTTCGGCAATGAGATTTTTTTATGCAAAGGCGCTGTATTGGCTTCAAAGACACAATTTTGTGAATGATGCACGTCTCTTTAATCTTAAAATATTTGCCCAGATGTATACATTTTTCTTAGTAAAACTGTCTGCCTCTTTGTTTCCCTGGGGAATGAATGTCGCCTAAATAGAGCAACAAAGCGGAGGTGGAAATCGGGGAAGCGGAACCGGATGCAGGAATCTCAGGCCACATCCGTTATCTCCGTTTTTCAGCAAAGACTGTCTAGACCAGCCGGTGCTAATATGCAAATAATCAAGCTTTTGCATGTTGCATGCAGACGGAGGAGAGGCGCGCACCTCTGCGGGCCTGGGCCAACACCCGTGGGCCCAAGGAGCGGCGGTCACTGGCCGAGAGCGAGGAGTCCAGGGGGGCGCACTGCAAGACTACGCCTGAGTCCAGATGGGTACAGCAGTCCTGCCGCCTCTCCCTCTGTTGCCACACTCCAGTCAGGCTCAACTTCGGATCATTTACCCCAACAATCTTCCTCCCTCCTAGTCACTGATATGCCGGTCCTTCCCTCTTCTCCCTTTTCGGTGCATTCTCAGTATAAGAACTGAGCTTTCTGAGTAAATGACACACTTAACATGTGTACGTGTGTGTGTAGGCAAGGAGGATGCCGGTTTCAGCAGAAGACGGGATCATTATGGGCTATGCCGAACAGAACGGCTCTAAAGGTACAGGTCTGAATCGTTGCCCTCCTCTGTGCGGATTTTCCGTGGCAGGTTTCTGGGAGCTTCTGCTTCTTGGTTGGCTGATTTGCTCGTCTGCGCAGATGGACGCGAGGAGGAGGCACTGCTGCAGTGTCTGCACGGCCTGCCAGGTCTGCGTGTGCTGATGCCGAGTTTGCTGTGCAGAGAGATGGAGCTGGCAATGGAGACGCTGGGCCTTGTCCACGACAGGGACCTACTCCTGGGACATCTTCTCTGACATGTTGGTGAGGAGCGAGGGGTGATTCTGGCAGCTGTACATGAGAAGGTTGAGTTTCAAAGACTGTGCAGTTGCAATTATATTTGCATGATTTTATTATACGTCAAGAACCATAGAAACACTATCAAGCTTTTATTTGGTTGAAATCTTTAAATTGTGGGGTTCTTTTATCTTGAAAACAAAATCATTCTTGTAAAGTCCACCTGATAGTCATACCATTATCAGCAGTGCAACCATTTGTCAAACTACTTAGTAGTGAATATCTATAGACTGGACACAAAATGGCAGACCTCCTGCTCTCATCTTTTATAAACTACATCCTTTGCTTCAAAAAGATAGTTTTCACATTCATAAACAGGGGAAATGCCATCTTGTGGCTTAAAGCTTTAAACGCAAGGAAACATGATTGCACATGGGGCTTTAAAAGGGAACCTTTAAATCTCGCAGTCTTAAACTCAAATCCTGGAGGGTATCAGGCTTGAAGTCGTTGATTGAGTGCTGGGTCCACACACATTAAATCCTAAACTGGATGCTGACTGAGAGGAAACTACAAAAAGCGTGACTTCGGCCAACCCCAGCTTTAAAAACAACAAAAATCTGTCGCCCATTACTTGGAGATAATGGCTGTATTTCAGCTCTCTTCTATACGCCACTGTAATGATGACCTCTCACCCCTTGTCCCTCTCAGAGGACACAGTCTCATTACACCTTTCCGAGCACGGAGCTGCCCAGTCCGTTCACAGACTCCACCCGTGCCATCATGGTAGACTGGCTGATCCAGGTGCATGTGAGTGCCGCTCCTGTTTCCTTTGACACCAACGCCCATTTCTAAACCTGGTCCTAGGGGCCTCCTTGTGTGTGCGCTGCTCTTCGTTCCACCTGTAATGGGGAGTAAAACCAATTTTTGTTTTCATTATTAGACGATTGTCCTCTTATGGTTCATTCTCTTAATGTCACGTTATTGCGTTAAAAGAATGACTTCAATATTAATTTAAAGAGTGAATCCTCTCATTGCAGAAAATGAAGTGTGCTGTTGAAAATTATTTCTTTAGAGAGGTTGCATCTGAAACTTAACCATTTGTGGGAAATGAAGAGCTCAAAGCACATGGCAATGAGCCAAGCCTGTATTTGTGTTAGTGACTGACTGAACAAGGTCTTTGCCTGCACGTACATTGGTTTTTGTTGCAACCATTTGCAAACCTGTTTTACTCTACTGCTGCATGAGTGCATGCAAATTTGCACATTGTATGGAGGTGTGATGGTTTAGCAAATTAGTGCATTCTAAAGTCTGCGGTCTGATGGTGTTTTACAAGCAGGGAACACATAAAGGCAATGGGCTACCAGTGATCCTGTGGTGACCAAAATCCTGTGGTGTGGAGAAATTTTATTTAAAATTTTTGTCTCATCCTGTGAATGTTTTGGTTTTACCACAATCAGTAGCACTAATTGTTAATTACCTGGGAGAAAAGAAAACCAGGACTGGATTTTGATTATCCCCGATGGAAATGATTGGATTCATTAAGTGCAGAGGTTGGCACAAATCCAGAAATGGATATGACCTTCTGGGAAGGGGGTCCACCCCAGTTTTGGGTCTTATTAGAAGACTAGAGTCCACTGCAGAAGAGGGCAAGGCCGCAGCCAGTGCCCCCGTACTGTGGTCATATGTCCCTCTCCTGCCCGCCCTACAGGTGATGTTCAACTTCTCAGAGGAAACGCTCTACCTGACCGTGCACCTGCTGAACCGGGCCATGCGCCAGATCAAGGTGTCCATTAACAACCTGCAGCTGCTGGGCATAGTGTGCCTCTTCCTGGCCGGCAAGAAGGAGGAGTGTCTGCTGCCAGAGGTACTGCGCGGCGGGGATCTCGCGCTCCTGTGTGGCGGGGCCGCAGTGCATGTGGGGGGGGGGCCTTCGGAACATGACTGAAGAGGGCCCACACAAAAAAAAGACACAGCGGCCCTCCAGGAGCTAAGGTTGAGACGCTTGTCACTACAGTTGCACTTATTCTCTTCTATTCTCACCACTAAATCCACGGGACAGGAGCTGGAAATGGAATGGGTTTATATTCAATGCTGGTTTATATTTGCGGTTAACGCTGGAATAGGTTTATATTTAATGCGGTTTGTAAAACTTAAGATTCACAAAGATGACCATTAGGCTTGGTGAATTTTTTAAAATGCTGTGTTCGGAGGACATTTCAACGGACTAAATTTTTCTGAATTGACTGTACTGTATTGTAGAGAACCCTGGTCAAGAGCCATAGATGCTAGAAATTGACTTTTCAAGGAAGGGTTATATGAGGAGCTGTCACACACTGTGTTTATGTACCTCATTTACATGCTGTTTTAATGGAATGGAAATAAGTCCACCTCCATTATATAGTGTGAGCTGGTGAATAACTGTTTAAACGGGCACAACAGTATCTGTACCTTGTTGTAAATTTAAAAAATCAGTGGCATTTGAATCCAAAGGAAAAAGGCTGGGAGAGACCAAGAACAGATGTATTGATTTGTTGCAGTGGAAAATTGACTGCAAATCAAAGCTTCCTGGTTTCCTAAAACATTCCTGCAGCAGCCCACATATTGCAGTTGCATAACTCCACCTTTTCCCTAAACTAGTTGACTACATTTCCCATAAACACCTCTTAGGCTCCGCTTTATGCAACACCTCTATTGGCTTCACCCTTGGCTCTGCCGGTCTCTGTCCCTCTCAGATCTCTGAGCTGTGCTACCTGATGGACAACAACTACAGCAAGCGGCAGCTGCTTCGCATGGAACGGCGTGTCCTGTGCGAGCTCGACTTTGAGCTCTCCCACTGTCCCCCCTTGCACTTCCTGCTCCTGACTGCCTCCATCGCCCACTGCAGCGACAAGGTCAGGCGGCCTTGTCTGTGCTGCACCCCTCTCGTGGCAGGACTCCGACTTGTTCCACACAATCCTGACCTCGTCCATCTCTGTCCAGATGGTGTGGATGGCCCGATACCTGCTGGAGCTTTCGCTACTGGAGAACCAGTGTGTTGTGTTCCAGCCTGTTCAGCTAGCCAGAGCTGCCCTCTGCCTGGCCCGGGTGGTACTGCAGGAGGCACACAGTCCTGAGAGTGAGACTGCGTGGTGTATTGCCACCAGCCTCCACATCTGCAGGTAGGGGGGGGGAGTGTTCAGAATTCTATAGCAGCCCTGGGGCCTGATCTTGGAATTCATCCTTAATGTGAGCGTACAATCGTTTCCTAAAATGTTCCTACAAAAGATTTATAAAATGTCCAAATGTTTCTACGCATGACCCGTTTACAAATCATAAATCGTGCGCATGTGAACTAGCTTGTCAACTCCACCCAGTGAACGCCCTCAAATATCCTTATGCTTGTTCATATAGCAGTTTTTTATTTAGTTTTTTCCCCCCGTTTTGATGGTTTACAACCATGTTAATGTTTTAGTTTTATTGCATAGCCTAATATTTGTTTTTTTTAAAATTATTTGATGGCATTGTCATTGACAGTGGTCAATACAAGCCTTCTGTTGCTCGCTCACAATATAGCTTCTGTATATTAATCATTATGATGTGATTATTTAAATTTTGCATTGATTTTAAGCTTTAAAACCATAAAGGTATCATTATTAATAATGTTGTATTCATAGTTTTGCACACTTATGTTCACAAGTGCTGCAATCATAGGCATAGTCTCACAGTGCTTATCAAAAATAAATCACATGTGCATGGTCTAATTGCCTATACATCTCTATGTGAAGGGATTACAAAAATATTCTCTGAAAAAAGTGTTCAGCCTGTACGTATCCTCTGGAGTTTGTATGCATAAGAATGTTTTCACATCAGTTTCGAGTTTTATAAATCTATTTGTGCATCGATTTTCAGAAGATCAAATCTATTGAATTTAGGATCAAATCTGTGTGTGCCAACCTCTTATAAATGAGTCCTCTGGTGCTTGTGTATGATTACAAGCTTTCACCCCCCCTCCCCCCCCCCCCCAGCGAACCCACACTCCAGCGAATCATGCACATCCTGGCCGTGACTGCATCTACAGCGCACGCGCGGGAGACCCGCGCCTCCTTTGTCAAGTTCTCCACCGCCAAGACCCTCCACATCAGCAGCCACCCCGGCCTGCAAAGTGCCCCCCACCTGCTGGGGCCAGGTGGTGCACAGGCCAGGCCTCAGGCCCGGGAGGGCGCCCTGAAAGGCATGCGGGCCGGAGAGACCGGCCAGTACATGAGAACGCATACATGAGTCGGGGCCAACATTGGGGCATCACACCTCCTACCTCCCCGCACTATGCACAGTAAGAGCCAATCAAAATGGCTGCACATTGCAGTGTCCGTAAAATGGCCATGCCCCCCAAGCCATTCATTTTGAATCGGTTAATATTCAGGACATTTCATAGTGGAATGACTCATCCCCTGGGTTTAATTGGTTCTTACAGCTGTCACTCATTCCTGATACTTGCCCCAATTTTTATAGAAGAAAATGAATTGTATTAAGTTTGTCTTGATGTCTTTGTAGTTTATTTTAGTGTTACAAAAGCGAGGAGAATATTCTGCCACAAATCTCAAGCCTGTAATGTTAATGGTAAAATTTGTTATCAGTGGCTGCACTTAAATACCGGTTAAAGATAAGTGATGTGACCACTTTATTAAAGCACTTTGAAACATTTGTTTTAAGTGTTTTTGCATGTCAGCCTGTCTTTCGGTTTTGAAACAACTTTTAATTATGTAAAAATAAAAAAAATTGTCATGTCTGATGCAAAACGGTAAAAGTGACCTCTTTTCTAAGCTCCTCTTCCCATATTTTAATTTATAAAATCTTTTTCCCAGAACGATCTTTCTTAATTACAAAAAAATGTTCTGGAACAACATGTTCTCAGATTAAGTATATGGTTGGACCATATGAGAAAATAAACACAAGGGGCCTCCTTTAACTTTCATGTGTACATTCAAATCTGAAAGTGTGCGTGCGACCATTTTAGCTTTCTCTATCCGTTTCTCTCCATATGTGAAGAATTGACTTCTCCATTAATGCATTTGCTCACATTGAGAAACGCTGTCTGCAGCTCTGAACCATTTTTCTAGTCTATTCTGAGCACATGCGTTGGAACCGTAGGGGTGGGAATGAGGCGAACTTAGTGGGTGGACCAAACTAAGTTGATTGACAGATTGTGCTCATTGGGAAATATGGAAATGGATAAATGACTATTAGAAAGGATATTTGAAAACATAACTTAAATGACTTGCTCATTTACATTTCTACATTCCCAGATTAATTTAAAAAAATGTTTTATTTATATAATTCCACATTTATTTTCTTTATCATTGTGGCACTCTCGGTGTTCTATAGTTGTGCAGCCTAAATTAAAAAATAATTGTGAATTCACTTTTGTTCGGAGCACTGTGGGGTCAACAGGTGAAAAACCAAGGTGCTCCTTGGAAAGCTTAAAAATCTGATTTTGCTTTAAATGGGTATAGCTGATCTTAAAAAGGGTGAAATAACGTCCAAGGCATTCTGCTTGCAAAAATATTAAAAGCTGTTCATGCATCTGTGCAATATTTTTGAGCTAACCTACACGTTGCAGCTCTAGATGTACATTGTGTAGCCTTATTGGCAAAAATAATATAGGAATAAGTTGATTTTTAATTAATATTTAGACACCGCTCTTTGTTATTCACATGTAGCTTAAATGGAATGAAGAATGAGCGAGTTAAAATGATTAAATCAGGAAATTGCCTCTATAAGGACGTATTGGAGACAACCATATGAAAATGTATTATGCATCAAGTCATGCTGTATGAAAGACGCAAAGATGTAACCTTTTTCTAAGAATGGCCGATCTAGCTTTATTGGCCTAGAAGACCTACGGTGCTCCCCGGCGTGAGAATCATTGATGCCTCCAGTGTAAGTGGAAAGTTACGCTGGTGGGGGCGAGTCGCAGGCGCCGTATTCTATTCCCAATTGTATCCCCCATCCTCATCTGCAGGTCCGGGATGCCCCTTCTTCCACTTGTACCGGCAGAACTTCTTTTTTTTTTTATATGAAGGGTTCTGTTCTTTCTTTCTCAGCTGTAGTTCGCTATTCAGAGGAAGCATTATTTACAGCCCTGGTTATCCTCTGCCCCATATCAGTTTTTGAGGTAGCCTAGGCTGCACACCACTAACGCTCCCAAAAAGCATGTATATTTTCATGTTCATCCAGAAGCCATGTCATCCTCACAGAACTTTTTTTTTTCCCCTGTTGCCCGCCATGGCCTATAATACTCAGAAAACCATGTTGGCATGTGCGTTTTAAGAGGTGGCCTTGCCAAATATGGTAGTAAATGGGCGTGTGAGTATTCTAATTCATAATGGTGTGAATTCAATAGTGCATGTGCTTTCTTGATCCTTGTATACAATGAAGTCTGATTTATCAACCTGCAAACACATTTACGCTGAAATCAGTGGTTTACGCAAGTTTGAATCGTACGTGAGATTCCCACCCCCATGTCCTTTATGGTCTTGATTCAAATCAAACCTTTTTATATGTGAATGTTTGCCATTGGTGACTTGCCAGCTTGTATAGTACAGCATGCTACACTAAAGTCTTCACTATACAACTTTTATGGAGCTCACATTGAAAAACGTGAATGTTTCTTTTCCTCAAACTTAATGCAAATTGTCATTTGTATGCAGTTTCCGTAAGATTAATGTTGAGAAAAACACGGTAGCCTACTGAGAATGACATCTTGCATCTCTTAACCAAGGTGGTCTCCTTGCAATAACAAATTTTGGGGGATAGCAGATGTTCTGCTCGGAGACGATTGTGGGCAGAGACATGCCTGACTGCCTGTGTATCAGTGGCGGCTCCTGAGCTGAAAATTGGGGAGGCAGAAAACTTCCCTTTAAACTGATTATTGGTCTTAATCATTTTTCAATCAGTTTCCTTGATTAACAATAGGCTACATCAGCGTTTAATTCACCAATTACTCAATGCCATCAAATGTAGCCAGTTCTTCTCAATGAGGCTATTAGGCAAGTAATAAAATTATTTTCACTTGCATCGCATAATTGTGCACATTTTAATCAACATTATAATTGTGGATACATGTGCTCTTCGTTCTCCGCACTCTTAATTACGAAAATATTCATGGAAATTAAACGATCTGAAAGCTCAGCTTTTGTTAGATTCTTTTTTATTGCAGGTTTAGCACAACCTCATCTTTTGTTAGATTATTTTTAAAAAATAATTAAAAAAATTATCTAACAAAAGCTGAGCTTTAAGATCGTTTAATTTCCATGGATATTTTCGGAATTAAGAGTGCGGAGAACGAAGAGCACATGTATCCACAATTATAATGTTGATTAAAATGTGCACAATTTTGCGATGCAAGTTAAAATAATTTTATTACTTGCCTAATAGCCTAATTGAGGAGAACTGGCTACATTTGATGGCATTGAGTAATTGGTGAATTAAACGCTGATGTAGCCTATTGTTAATCAAGGAAACTGATTGAAAAATGATTAAGACCAATAATCAGTTTAAAGGGAAGTTTTCTGCCTCCCCAATTTTCAGCTCAGGAGCCGCCACTGCTGTGTATCCAAGTGAACGTCTTGTATGCTTTGCAATGAGACTGACGTCCAGGAGCCTCAAAGGGGCCTGAACGAGGTACCGCATACACATTCATGGCGCAGTACATGTGCGCCTCCCGTGCGGGCCACGCCCCAGAATCTCCGCTCACATGTCGCGGCACACCCGCGCCGCTCATTGGTTGGAATGGGCACGCTAGCTTAATCGTGTTCGGGGGAGGGCCACGTGGAGCAGGAGCCGAACAGCTGAGGGAATGTTTGAGTGACAGATTTGAAAAGCCCAGCAGGGCGGAACAAACTAGCGTCTTTGTAGCCTACCGCTATTTTTCTTTAAGACTGTAGCTACTCGATCCAGAACTTGATGATTCTGTACTGTCTTGTCGGGGTTGTTCGCTAGAGTTGACCAGTAATGTAGCCTATGACTAAATTGCCTGGATAAATTAACTTTTTATGTTTGTCAGAAGAGTGTAGTTAAACTCGTTGCGTGTAGTGCATTCTTTAAAAAGATCTGCGCAAGACGTTGCTACCAAATTAACATTTCAGCCACCTATAAGAAACTAATAATGCTAAGCGG
Source organism: Synaphobranchus kaupii (assembly GCA_029718625.1). Classification (NCBI taxonomy): domain Eukaryota; kingdom Metazoa; phylum Chordata; class Actinopteri; order Anguilliformes; family Synaphobranchidae; genus Synaphobranchus; species Synaphobranchus kaupii. The sequence continues at coordinate 40,789,694 of CM056378.1, forward strand.
GTGACATGAGCTCGAATTTATCCATTGTTTTAGACTCGTGGATACTTTGTTACTTTGGCGTCACTTGCATTGATCGTACTTCTTTTCGGTCTGGACCTTTACAGTCTATGGTCTGGACACGGTTAAAATGTATAAATAACACAACATACAATGTTCTCAACGTGCAGTCATACCCGCAAATTCGTTGACCCTCACCAATATGGCGACGTCTTTTAACTGCTCCGGCAGCTTCATGCTTGGCCACTCACGTGGACCCACTGATCTCCGCACGTCCCACGCCTACACGTGATTCCTGACGGATTGACCACAGCACAGATTTTGGAACGTCACTACATTTTGGGGCTGGATCATACACTGTGGGCTGGATTATCTAGAATTGCGCATCACTGAGTGGAATCCAGGGTGTCAATCATAGTGATGGGCGGTGTAAGGGGCGTTGTCAATCTCAGGTACGGTTTCGGCTCTGCACTTGTGGGGGCTACAACAGCAGCCTTCAAACTTACAGGTATAAACCCTACGAAGATGCCTGGTCGATTCGGCGGGCGACACGACTGTGGCGATGATACGGCACAAGCGACCCAGTGGAAAAGGTAGTGCTAGCTAGCTACTTGGCTAGCTTTCTAGCAAAGTAGCTAGCTAGTGTGCCTTGGTGAACGGCAGGGCGACACTGGCGTCTGGGTAGCTAGCTATCAGAGCGGAACAAACTTGCATTGGCAGGGGGAAAGCAGATTTAACGGTAAGGCATTTCCTATTATTGTCTAATCAGTTTACATACTATATTGTCGATGAGATTGATTACATTTCACAACAGGGGTTATAGAGGTAACGTTGCACCACTTGGGTAAGTTCTAGCCTACTTAAGTCGCATATCTGTTAAATGACTAACGTTACCACGACAGATGAATTAGTTTGTCATTCGTTGTTTGAAAGCTAAACGTTAGCTAATTGTTCTATAACTGTCTTCTAGCTGCATACTCGCATAACTGGCAGTAGAGACCGGCTCACAAAAAGTAACGTAACGTTTTATTAGATGAAATCTTGAATGTGTGCGCGTGCTTGTTCTTTACAATTGTTATTCTCGGAAGTCATAGTATTACATAACGGGTCGGGTTGAGGCGACGGGGATCCGACGCTTACCTCCTCACTGAAGAATTATGTTAATTAGCAAATCCAGGTGATTGGAGCAAAATACTTGGGAGGACTTTTACTTTATGTCCCCTGGATTTCCACCTCTGCTTTCACTCTGAAGAGCACATCCCTCGGGATATACTTACAATTCTTATCGAGCGTTTTCTTTCTGAAGACGATGATTACCTCAGCGAAGCCGTAGTACATTTAGTGACTGCACTGTAAAGATGTACCCCGAGTAGGTGCTGTGGACTGCTTTCTTTTATTTCATGCGCGATTGTTTTAGGGCAAACACGCTCTGCTCTTTGCTGCTGGAAGTCGGCCCGCACGTGACCTTTTGCATTACCGCCCTGTCGGCCTGCTCCCTTCGCCCTCACAGTCTGTCATTGCGTCTTTAAACCTATCCACCCTTTCCTTTACCCACTTACCCTTTATATCTGGCTGTACAGTATTCAAGTAACAATAGCCCACTGTCTGTAGGGACAGAGCATTTAAATAGCCTACATTTGCCGTTGAACTAAAACAAATATGCTTTGTGAATAATATTGAGCATTTTGCACCGAGTTGTTGCTAGGCTACCTAGCCTTTATTTAGACAGGGATAACGTTCGATTCTACTCCATTGTAGATGATATGCCCTCACCTAGCTATCATTTATGCAGTTATGTTCCCTGTTGTCTGGATTGAGTCCTGAACAATGCTGATTCTAGCCAAGAGTGCTTGGGGTGATGTATAATTCAGCTGTAAATTAACCCCAATGAGGGTTTAATTTCGCCCAACAGAGCTCTGCGTGCCAGGTGGCGGATTTCCGTGTGAAAAGAAGCGGCGGCTGGCTGCATGCGTTTTGGAGGACGCATATGCCAGTTTGACAGTTAGTTACAGCAATTCAATTAAAGGTTGTATCAGCGATTTTGGGTGGAAACATAAATGATCACATTCATCTGATTTTTCCTCACGATCCGCTAGCTGCCCGCCCCATAAGCAGGCCGTCAAAAAACCGCGTCTGTGTAGGCAGCCTATGCTCCGAGATCGTACACAAAAACAAATGGTACTACCAACCACTCAAAACCAAAATAAACAGTATTCCAACCAATCACAATGATCTGCACAAACGCTAATACTCTTATCTCGCTGAAATCTTGACGGATTTACAAACGGTTTGGTTTCTTACAAACGTTATTAACGTGGTTATAATTCTGGATGCTTGAACACTATTTTTTAAAACATAACATAATTATTTATAAGTATGTTTGTTTGGGATTTCGCTTCAGAAGTGACGTTTGTGCAGATCATTGTGATTGGTTGGAATACTGTTTATTTTGGTTTTGAGTAGTTGGTAGTACCATTGTTTTTGTGTACGATCTCGGAGCATAGGCTGCCTACAGAGACGCGGTTTTTTGACGGCCTGCTTATGGGGCGGGCAGCTAGCGGATCGTGAGGAAAAATCAGATGAATGTGATCATTTATGTTTCCACCCAAAATCGCTGATACAACCTTTAAGTGAAATCGAGATGCGTCGTCTTTATTGAAAATATCCAGAACATGGTTAAAATTCAAACTTAATGTTCTGGATATTTTAAAAATAAGAACCTGGAGCCTAAGTTTTTTTTTTAAAATTTATTTAAAAATTGCTGTAATCAGACTACATTTTCTCAATTACAAAAATTATATAATAAAAAAAAAAAGTACATCCAATTACAAGTAGTAACAGAATAGATATAGCCTATAATCAGAAAGAAATGAGGCAAAGAACTAAACAAAACAAGAAAAGACAGGTAGATCTAATTTGCATATTCTATATTTCTGTTAAATTCCATAAAATTTACAAATTCTCAGTGTTCAAATCTGAGGCACAATTGTGGAAACTTACAGAAAGTTTCATGACGTCAGGAAAAGACAGGTTTTCGCCATCGTCCTCCCACAGTAGTGTAATGCTCTGTCCTGTGCCTTGACTGGGCACACAAGTCTGTCTGTCTGCACAGTGTTAAGTATATTATTTTTAAAAGGGCTCTACTCACCCCGTTGGTCTCTCTTCTGTCAACACAGGTTTAATTTCCCTCTCTGAGCTTGTTTTCTAGTTTTTAAAAATTTCAATTCCTGGTTAAAAAAACAAGTCATCGTTCGGTTTGGTCTGGAAGTGACCAAATGTAAGTCTCCTCTGGAGATGGGTGTGCTCTTTTGAAGTTTTGTGGAGGCAACTACACACTGAAAAGGATTTTGGTCTCGCCCCAAAAAAACCTCAATAGTAGTCTGGAAACCGTGAGAAGACATGGCTAAGAAAAGAGCTTTTTCAAATCAATTCTGTCTGTTTTCGGGTAAAACTTAAGATTATGTGGCAATATTAACTTTGTGTGAAGACACCAAAAAAGATATGGTTGTGAATCAAAAGTTAAACATATCTAAATCATGTACACTAGTATTCAGTAACAGAGGGAGAGGGAGATGAAGAGGTGAGTTTGCTCTGTAGTTAGGACATAATCAACTCTGGGACGTCCATTTAATTAAACCAAATTATTTCATTATCAAGCTCTTGATTTGGTTGTATAAGGATTATTTATAATCAATTTGTAATTTAACACATTACTTATTTATCAATATGTGGAATGGTGTGGGGGGTGGAGTTACGACGATTCCAAAATCGCTGGGGCCCTGCTGGTAATCACTGGAAATGGGACACATGATGTTGCCTCATATTTGATATTTTTGCCTTCCTCTCTGATCACATTACATTATGGAGTACCACATAAAACATAGACCTAGATTCAATCAACTTTAACGTAAATATATGCTTGGGTTTTTGTTTTGTCTTCACAAGGGGTTTGGTCATTTAATTTTGGTGATTGGTGCACTTGCTGTTAACAACCAATTCTGATTGAATATGGGCACTATTTCTGACTTCCATGGATGGCGAGTCACTACATTGATTTGTGGCCATAAAACACAGAATTTAGAAGAGATTTGTGTTCTTCCAGAAGAGATTCAACCCAGTGGTGAGCCACAACAACCTGAGTTTCTCTCAAAACTCTGTCAAGACTATCCCACTCGACTGCTTTCAACTGCACATCTAGTAATTGAAGTAATTTACTTTTACTTGAACAGGTGTCTCATTAGGCTAATTGTGTGTGTGTGTGTGTGTGTGTGTGTGTGTGTGTGTGTGTGTGTGTGTGTGTGTGTGTGTGTGTGTGTGTGTGTGTGTGTGTGTGTGTGTGTGTGTGTGTGTGTGTGTGTGTGTGTGTGTGCGCACACGACCCTTTCAGATAGTTGAATGTTGATTGTTTGTCTCTGAATGAGAGCTACGTTGCCGCTACCACCATTCACATGGCAGAGACTGTGCATTTTCCATGTGTGTGTGACTTCAGTATGCATGTGATTGTGAATGAGGGCTCCTTCACTGTTGTCCCTGTGCACATGTCAGAGAGTGTGCTGGCCGACCGCAAAGCTACACAAGTCACACGCACGAGGGAGAGCAACCGAGAGGGGAAGAGAGGGTGAGGGGGAGAGGAGGGAGGGGGGGAGGAGTCTGCACACGTGGAGCCGGTTAGGGCGGAGCAGAGACACACGGGCCTGTGGAGCCATTTCCCCCACGAGTGCTGACTCAGGATCAGTTTCAGCACAAGAATGTTCATCTTAAAAATTAGGGCCAAATAAGCTGACTTGGGATTGGATGCTGGGGAGGAGAAAGGAAGGACCATCAAAACCTACAATTTGTGCTCAATTGAAAATGTATGTTTTCTCATTTATTTAACAATGGATAACAAAATTGAAACTACAGCTATCAATATCAACCTCTGCAACCATCACTTCAACTTTTGTGCAGCACCCTCACAGTATTGACTGTTTTACCACTGACAACCATACTACAATTTGGGTTTTGTACTGAGCACTCTTACTTACGGAATATACTGTCAGAAAGTATTTGAAATCTCTATAAACATTTGTATACAGTAAAATATTGTAGTTCTGTTTTTGTATTGCTGAATACTGTAAAGGATATTGTAAAAAAGGACCTGTCAACACCATTGATTTACATTTGTTCTACTGTGTACAAAATGGCAAAGATTCTCACACAAAAATAAATATTTATTGCAATCATTTTTCCACATTACATGTACATACTGTAAGAAATCAAAATGACAGGCTTCAATATACAGTAAAAAGGTCAAATCTCAAACTAAAAAGTCCATAAAAGCAAATGACCCTGTAAATATTAATTTTTAAAACATTATCAATGTGGACCCGACGATTAGGCCACATGTTGTCATCTACATCACAGCTGATGTCTTCCATTGCGATGCATTGTGGAAAAAATCTTCTGGAATGGCGAATCCATCCCTGGCAGTCCTCTGTGTGGATTGCCAAGCATGCAGCATTCATTGCATCCAGCAATGACATTTGGTCATGTGGCCTGTGATCATATACTTTCCAACGCCAGCAGGAGAAAAACTCCTCGATTGGATTTAGCATTGGAGAGTAAGCTGGAAGAAACAGCATCATCATACGTGAGTGGGCAGTGAACCAGTCATTCACTACTCGTGAATGGTGGAAGGCCACATTGTCCCAAATGATTACAAAACGGGACGTGTCCGCCCTGAACAGGCCTCTCTCATGTGGCAGCACCAGCCTATCATGCAAGGCATTGAGGAACGTAATTAGGCGATCACTGTTGTATGGGCCTATGGTTGGTATATGGCAAAAAGACTCCATTTGTGGAAATGGCTGCACAGATTGTAATGTTGGCACCCCTCTGTCCTGGCACGGTTACTGTCGCCCTGTGACCAATGATATTACGGCCACGTCTCCTAACTTTGGAGACATTGAATCCCGCCTCATCCACAGAGATGAACACATGATGTGTTGCGTCTGCTTCCAGATCCATTACTCTACATTCAAAAAGAAATTCAGAGTAAATTACAACATATACAGAAGGTGCTGTTTTCTACAGTAATTGAATGTTATGCAGCAAGACAAATCCTTTGCAGTGACAGATCCGTACCTGTACATACTGTGCACAGATCAGTACCTGTACATACTGTGCGCAGATCCGTACCTGTACATACTGTGCGCAGATCCGTGCCTGTACATACTGTGCACAGATCCGTACCTGTACATACTGTGCACAGATCCGTGCCTGTACATACTGTGCACAGATCCGTACCTGTACATACTGTGCGGAGATCAGTACCTGTACATACTGTGCACAGATCCGTACCTGTACATACTGTGCACAGATCCGTGCCTGTACATACTGTGCACAGATCCGTACCTGTACATACTGTGCGGAGATCCGTACCTGTACATACTGTGCACGCGCTGCCTTCACATTGTCGCTATTCCTTTGGAATGGTACCTTGTATAGTTGCTTCGTTGCCACCAGATTGCGTTTGAGAATGCGGTCTATAGCAACCACCATGTCCAAAATAGCAGCCTCCTGTTCTGCAGTGAACATTCTCCCCCTGCCACCAGTGTGGGCCAGTGTGTTGATTCTGTGAAAATAGTGCAATAGGCTGTAAATACTGTAAATATACAGTAATCAGATTTTTCTACTGTATATTTTCAAAGTCAGTTACTCTATTGTAAATGGCTTTAGTGAAACTACAGTACTGCATTGTATTGTGGCAACACACTTTACAAAAGTATAGAAATGGTTGTTGCCAAGAGTGCAAATACAGGGAAACACAGTACAGTAAATTGACTGTAAAGGCTGGCAAAGTGACTTACCTATAGTCAAAGTGACTTACCTATAGTCATTGCGGGACGTACAAACAATTGATGCCACAGTATGACAGCTCAGGTTTGGCTGAACCCTTTGGCCAGCCTCTCTCATGGAGAGGCCATGATTGACTACGTGATCAATGATTGTTGCCCTAATTTCATTAGAGCATCTTGCACAAACGCCACGTCCCCTGACAGGGTCTTTGCACAGACTCTTGCTGTGCAAAGAAGGTGTGAGCATTAGATTAAGTTGACCTATGATTCGCTAAATGTGTGTAAGCAATCAAGAAAAACTGTAACACATTGTCATGACTTACAGCGAAATGAGAACGAAAATCTGCAAATTCATGAATAAAGCCAGAATATGGATCAGGAGGTCTATAGACAATCACAAGTAAAATAGGATGAGAAGAGGGGCGGTTTCTACCAACAACTGCTGACTGAGTGTTCATAACTAACACTTCAAACGAATCAAATACATACTCTTTTGGAATTGACTGAAAGACAGATTTATAAATAACAGCAACCCCACCCCCTCTTTGACAGAGATGGGGGTTTTGGCTATTAGTGATGTGTCCTTCACGAACGTTCCGATTCTTTTGAACGACTCTTTGGTAGGAACGAAGGGAACCGAGTCTCGTAGGTATCTGAGCCGTTCTTTTTTTCCAAGTTTTCCTTAGAGTGTTTCCCATCAAAAATATTTCATAAAACCTGACCATAATGTTTTTGGTATTTTATATTACAGTACATTTCCATAGCTTATAAGATTTTAGTAACGTCAACTGTCTCTGTTAAAAATTCAGAGCGAAGTTCACAAACTCCGTTGGTAGGTAAATACATTTGCCATGCACCCCTAAGGGGTGAAGATGTGGAATGCGTTGTTTTGAGACTTGTGTTGCTTGCAAAATAAGCGGAGAGTTTGCAAATTATTCATCGTCTCTCTATTGCACAACTTCCACAACCTTGCATCATATATTGGCAGGAAGTTGTAGTCTTTTAAAGTGAGTTAATTACATTTAGTCCCCAAAAATGGGGGGGACTATGTATAGATAGGGCTGTAATTCCTACAGGGATCATGGGATATGGATGTAAATACCCTCAAAGTGGACAGTCTGCACTTTAACCATATATTAATTTCATTTCTCCTGACTCATTTTCCGATTGAACTCTGGAAAAATAAGTCAGGAGAAGAAACCCTTGAAGTGATCCATCCGCATCTACTGCATATCTGGCAGCAGAGTGATAGTTTGAGGCTCATTTGATATCTCAGACCCTTGATGACTTGCCGTTTAGCTAACCATGGGTTCCATACTGTTCCACTGGTACACAGCCATTTCCCATAGAAATGCAATGTGCTGGAGAGCCAAAGCAAGAAAAAAATAATAATAAATGTTTCGCTGTCCAAATACCTTTGCACTGCACTGTATAATACATTGAAAAACACTGTATAATGCATTTGGAATAATGTTCTTTCATGTTATTGTAAATTGGTAGCACGTTTTGTTGGACTAGGAGAATTTGTGTTTGAAGAGCCTAAAAGCTTTTGAATGTGTATTTGACCCAGGTCTGCTGTTGATCAGAAAGGTCTTGGACCAGATACCATGGTAGCCCTCATCATAGGGTTGAGATCTTATGGATAATAAATATACTCCGTATCATAAATGCCCATTGTTGCTCTGAAATTGTCATGTTACGGAAGTAAATTAGGCACTGTGTATATAGTATGTGAGAAAATGAGCTACCAGTTTTCCATTTGTCTACAGTCTTTACCTAAAAACTCCCAATTCTCTTGTGCACCCTAGTGACCCCTCTCCCCGCCCATCTGGATAGGACCAGGATGCCCAAGGAGCAAGCTTGGATGGGGGAGCGGGCGGCCCGCTCCTCCAGCAAGAACACCAAGGACAAGAGCAACAGTGCCGCCCTGCTGGCCTCTCGGGGGAGAGCGGCCATGGAAGAGGAGGCCAGTGAGCGGGCCTCACGATGCAGCTCAGAAAAGGATTCTGGGTATTCTGGTGAGGAAGAATGCAATTTTAACCAGAACAACACACACAAATGCCCACACATGCCCACACTCACGCATACCTACTTGTGCATATTCCTTTGTCCTGTAAATTTTTTCCACATACACACCCACTCACACTCAACCACCCATTCTCACAAGCGCAAGTTAATTTACTACACAACAATACATTGTTTCTCTCTTGCGCACACATGCGCGAACACACACACACACACACGCACACTGAGCTACACTTAGTATATACTAAACCCTAGGTTGTAGGCTACATTCCAAACCATCTCCACTAATGGATTGTGCATTTTCGTATGAGTTTCTGTAGCTGTTTTATTCCTCTCTGTAAACTGAGCATATCCTCACAAAAGGGGGGAATTGGCGTTTTGAGTGTGAAAGGCTCCGTATACTTCAAACAAATTTGAATTTGGCGGATTTGCAAAGGCACACACTGCAAAAAATTTCTGTTTTATCTTCTTCTTTTTTTTCTCTAAAGTGTAAAATATTAGCTTGTTTTAAGTTGCTTTTTGCTTGAGTTAAATTATCTTACCACACTGGCAAAACATGAAATGAGTAAAACTAACTCACCCCATTGGCAATCATTTTGTCTTATTTAGCAAAACAGTAATAGAAATAAGATTCTAAAGTATAAATATAAGATTAAAATGCTTGTTAAGATTTGGTTTTTGCAGTTCAATGGCTGGTTTGCGATTAAAACGAAGCATCTCATTTGGCTTTGATTGCCGTAGTGGCTGGAGGCTGGCCAGCTGAACTAGTTGAAATTTTCACACAGCCTCCTTCACCCTCGCCTGCAATTGATTCTCACCATTTTCTTCCTTTTTCTTAAAGGGATAGTTTGGAATTTTGGACATAATATCACAATTACGACTTATCCATGATGTAGTTGATTGATGGAAACCATTTTCAGTTAATTCCATGCTCTCCCTTCTTTTGGACATACACACGTTGCTAATGCTAGCGCAACTCTAAGGTAACGGGTAGCATCCACTACCAAACGCACTTAAACACTCCACAGTGCACCCAAAGCAAATAAAATACGACGACAGTCTATCGGGGTTATTTTGAGTGTTTATACCCTAATTTTTGAAGTCAAACTATCGTTGAATCCTTTACTTTGTGCTGACCTATATTCTCTGGAAGTACGGCGGCGGAGCGAACGTGGCCATTGCAACTTGTTGCTCTTCTTTGTTGTTGTAGTCCACCAGTGCCGGCAATACATTCGTAGGTAACGTAAAGTATCATTCCCCAGATAGACTGTCGTCGTATTTTATTTGCTTTGGGTCCACTGTGGAGTGTTTCAGTGCGTTTGGTAGTGGATGCTACCGGTTTCCATAGAGTTGCGCTAGCATTAGCAACGTGTGTATGTCGAAAAGAAGGGACAGCATGGAATTAGCTGAAAGTGGTTTCCATCAATCAACTACATCATGGGTAAGTCGTAATTGAGACATTATGTCCAAAATTCCGAACTATCCCTTTAACGCTAGATTCGCCAATTGCCCCGAAGACAAGTGTTGTGATTTAAAATTTTTCATTATTTCATCAGGGTTTATGCTACATTTCCATCGTGCCGTGACTTTTTCAACATAGCAATACTGCAAATGCCTGTGTTGTTCTAATTATAAAAATATCCAACACTTAGATTAGTTTCATCAAACACTCCCCCTAGTTGCCAAAAGTATTGCTATTGCGCGTTGGTCCAAATGTGAATCGTTGTCTCTCCTCCAGGAGCCGCATTGACCGCATTTGTATAATGGGCACATTAGCGCATTGAGACAATAGAATAGAATAGCTTTTATTTTCCCGTTAAGAAACTTCAGTTGTAGCCCCAGCAACAACAAAAAAGACAGACAGTGGGGCAGACCCACAACACACAAACAAACTTATCAAATAAAGACATTCAATAGAATCATTGCATTGATCAAACTAATTAAGTGAATTAACGTAAATTAAAGTAATACAGCCATGATTAAAAATAGCCCCCGCTGTTCCGAGATGTCCAGTGTCATTAACCAGTCCAACACACAAACTCCGCCTCCACGACTCTCCTCCATACACGCAGCGTATCTGTACACCGTCGAAACAGAGCACTGAACTGCGTCAGTCTTCCCAGTCGCCGCCTCACTCCTCCCCGGCATCATTCTCTCCTTCTCTTCCGTGGTGGCCTTTGAAGATTGCCTGCAGTCCTCGATCAGTCCTGTAGACTGTATAAAAATATGGACAAAGCCACTGTGACGTCACCCATTGCCTTTCCACAGCCTTGTAAAAAACAAATTGAAGCTCGGAAGTCTTTTTCGCCGGCCGTTTGTACAAACTGCGCCTGCTCCGTGGAGCCGAAGTGACCTTTGCTTGGAGCAGGGTCAACCGGATACGGTCTTCATGGGAGGGTCTCTGTCCAGGCACAGTATGATTGACAGTTCGGGGTGGAGATTCTGGAAAGCGGGAGAAATGAGAAGCGGGAGCTCATTTTATGCTCTGATTTCATATCGCAAGCGAATTCACGGTAAGTTAAGCTAATGTTTATTATATAATTTCATTTTCACGGTTTTACTGTGTTATTTATTTGCATTGACTTCATCACATCATTGTGTTATGTTATAACGTTTATTCAGTTATCTTCAATTTACAGTACAATTTAAAGTACAGTAATATTCCACCCAACTCAGATCGGAGGTAGGCTAATTTCATTAGCTAGCTAGCATACCAGCTTGACAGTGATATTGGTAACGTTAGGCCTAGGCAGGCTAAGGCGAACATAGGATAACGTTATGATTGTCATTAACGATATTGATGGTCAATCAATCACATTTACGTACAAGACTACTTTTATTATAAATGTCCCAAAGAGCTGCTCTAAATAGGTAGCAAGCTGTCATCATAGTCTATTTGCATGTGTGAAAATTGCACAATGCACTTTGTAAAAGCAAGTTTCCCACCCTAGTGCATGAAGTCTCATTACACAGACTGGTTGTAACCTTGAATTTTTAATAATTTATTTTGCAGACACAAGGGTAATGATGGAAAGGCGAAGCCTCAACTGTGAGTTTCTGTACCCACCTTTCATTGTGAACCATTTTTCTTTTTTAATCACTGTGCCTTAAACTAGTCATTTACATAATATACTTTGAGTGCATTTCTCTTTCATTGCTAATTTTTCAAGCGTAGCTCTCCTTATGCAATAGGACCAAACACCATATTGACAATATTAAAGTATCATGTCTAGATTGTGGATGATGTTTTTAATAGCTTGCATCCAGAATGTATCATTGTATATCGCAATGAGATGCATTTCATTTTATTCCTCTTACACAGCTAAAACCGTCTGGATAGTCGGTGACAGCTACATCTGGCGTGGGGAGGAGAGAGCAAGGGAGACCATGGGGGACCAGTCTGGGTCTGGATGCCAGGGTCCAGTGGTTTGGCTGGGGAGGCCTGAGGTGGAAGCGGCTTCTCCCTTTCATTCACCAGTCCCTCAGAGGAAGAGCAGCCCCGGATGTCCTGCTCAGACACTGCGGCAGGAATGACCTCGGCAACATGAAGAGCCTGTGTCTCGTCGCAGATATGAAGCGGGACCTGCAAGACCTCCACCGGCGTTTCCCAGGGTCCAAGATACTCCTGTCAGCAATCTCCCAGCGACGCCGGTGGAGGACTGCCAATACGGGGAAAATAGATAAGACCACATCCTACCATAAAATTTGAAAATGCTGACCTATTTCTAAAGGATAGTGTTCATTTAACCCCTAGGGGAAATTATATTAAGTAGTATCGTCCATTCCCCACATCCTACCATAAAATTTGAAAATGCTGACCTATTTCTAAAGGATAGTGTTCATTTAACCCCTAGGGGAAATTATATTAAGTAGTATCGTCCATTCCCTTAAAGACTGAATCTAGGGGAGGAATAGGTTTTTTTTTTGATGAAATGAGTCAGCTTTTCAAATTTTATGTGATGTTATATTTTGTATTATGATTTTTTTTAAATTAATGACATCTGTAGCTATGCCATTGTTCACCCAACTCCCCCTGCTCTTCCTCATCCCTGTCCCGCATCTTCTCTCCCCCACCCCCATCTTGTCCTCTCCAGCCATGGCACCCCATGGCCTTTCTTGCTTCCTGCTCCCTAAGCCGGTGTAGCTGTCAATTAAAAAAAATTTTAATTATCCAACTTGTTTTGATGTGTTCATTATTTGCATAACAGAATCATGCAGTAGTAGGTGAAATAGCAAATATTACACAATATATAAACTAATCAAATGTCAATCATTCAAAATGAAGCATAAATAAGGGCATCTGGTAGCCTAACTACCCTCTACATTATACATGTTGTACAGCAATTAATAGTTGCAAGTACTTGCTCTGTAATGAGAATCAGACCCTTTATATAAATGGGGAAAAATTGAATTTGAGGCTTTTGTCTTTAAAATATTTAATACCCTCTTGCATTGTTAAATAATGAGTACATCATGCACCAATACATTACTGCTCAAGATGGCCTTCCCCAGGGTGCACACAGTGTAGGTATAGCCACTGATGTAAATAAGTAACAGACATCCTGTAATCTCACTGAAAGACTAAGGAGGACCAACTTATGCTGCAACTTTAAATGTGTTAAAGGAGTGATTAAGATCATTCTTTTTTCACAAAGCAACTTGAAATCAGTACAATGTTTTTATGTATCCTTAAAAGATGGTCAGATGTCCCTCGTGGCTGACAGGGTGAGTCCGTGGTCCATACATCCCGCACAGGATGGCGGCGTTTTCCTTTGTGATATGGATGCTGCACATTTGATAAGAGGGTCACCCACAGACTAGGACTGTGGTCCCCAACCCTATTCCTTGTGATCTACCGTGCTGTTTCAACCCCAAATTTGGCACATCTGATTCTACAAATTAGCAGCTCAAGATATCATTTCATCACAGAATTAGTGATCTGTGTTAGTATTGATTATGTTGGTAAATTGAACAGCTGGTAATAAATTCACATAAGGAAACAAAAAACTAAAGGGTAACAAGAAGTAAGGGGTTTGATAGGAGACAACAAAGTTCAGTAGCCTGTCTCAGTTTAAAGCCCACTCAACACGTCAAGGTGCAGGCTGAGAGTGGGAACACAAGACAAGACACACATTTAGTACAAGACAAACCCTGACGAGACACATTAAAAATGACAAGGTCCACATAAAAGATCAAATTTGTACATGTTTATGCTGGCTGTAAGTGGTATTGTAATCCATGGGTCTTTGTAAGCGAGGACTTCCACAGTAAACACTTATGCCCCGTTTATGCAGGCTCTAAGTGATACTTGCAGCAGTCATCCAGGGGTCTCTGTATTTAAAGATTTCCACAGTAAACACTGAATTAACACGGTTAACACGTTTCCCACATGCTTTAAAAGTTATAAATAATGCTCAACCTAAAAATGAATACCTCTAATGAAAAATACACCATGACTAATGCACGGTAACGTGAGCAATGTCCAAATTCACTCCACATAAAATGCACTTAGCCAGTGGAGAGCATAGGACGAAGTGCAATGTACAAGTCCACGACGAGACCATTAACGTTAAATTACAAAGCTAAACATAGACACAAAGGCTCACCATGGCTTTGTTTTATGGAATCTAAGTTAACGTTACACAACTGAAATTTGACTAACGTTACTTTTGACAGGGTTTACACATAGACCGTATAAAGTTTTACATTGTTAGCTAACGTTAACTAGCCAAACCAAACGGTTTTGGGAGATAAAGTTGCTAAGTCCACTAGCATACCGGTCTAGGTAATATAGAAAGCGTTAGCTTGTCATGCTAGGTCGCGGTAGGTAGCGTAGGCTACTTACTTGGTAAAAAAGAAAGTAATAAAAAATGTATTACAGAAAAAACTGGAGAAAATGCTTTTGAGAGGGTCGATTAGTACAGTTGTACGCAGAACACGAGATAACGAATTCAACACGAGTGACAATATGAATTGCGATTGCGATGTGTCTATTAGCCGAATTCACACATTAACAGGAGGAGAATGGGTGGGAATGTCAAGGTCATTGCTAGCCACTTGATGTACCGCCCACGTCCCGCCCGTTCCGTCTATGGTTCCCGCCCCTCCGAGTGAGTGGAATGACCGGCAGTACCCCCAGACTCAATCTGTCCCGATTGGTCCTGAACAAATGTTAATACCCTGTCCAAACGACACAATATTTATTTATTTTTTTTTTAAATCAGCACATGCACAGGCATTAGATGAAGGCACCTATTGCAATTACATTTTTTTGTGTAAAATATTTATTGACTGAGTATTTTGACCACATTGCTGCCATTGACTTACATGGGGAAAGACCTATACTGCAGCCAACCGCAGTGGCGCTAAGTGAGCAACGGCACCAGGAAGTGAGCTTCAAAACGAAAGCCCAGTCTTGGCCCCTTGATCAGTCCCGACTCCGGTGAAGAGCGATGGTAAACTTTGTTGCTGCAGATCCAACGGACATTCCCAAGCATATGTTGCGAATGCGTCTCCATGGTGACGACCACAAACAAAATTATATCGACGAGACAATTCGTCAATATTATCAAAACGAGCAGTAGGAGTGCCCTGAAAAATCTCCAGCCCGCTTCCCCGTCCCACCACAGACACACGGCACATGAAAAAAACAAAAGACAAAAGCCCGACACAACAAAACACATTCAAATTAACAAACACTAACACGAGAGACAGCTGGACTACATGTCGCCATTACAGCACCACGTGACGTCACCCAGACAATGATTGTTTTAGCGAAGGTTATATTGAAGGTTATAACAAGTTTCTGATCTATCTGGCATGGAGCATCATTAAAGGAACAGACATCAAGTAGCAGTGAGAATACTGACATTTGCTCCCAGCGTCGTATTCAACAGCAGTTTAATAGCCTTTGCGAATCCGTCAAATTCAAATTTGTTTATAGTATACTGTGGCCTTTATTGTCAACCGATTATCTCGGTGGAAGTGGGGTTTTGATTGTTAGTGTTAACAGATTCTCTCTTGGTGTTGTGGGGTTTTGAGTGTTAGTGGTTAACAGATCCTCTCTGTCAGGCTCTGTCCGACTTCTCCCTCTGTCCTTCCTTTTTTATCATGCAATGAAGGGCCCTTTGGGGGCTGGAGGAGCCTCTGTTTAACAACCCGCTGCTGAAACTGTCACCGCAGGTGTTGGCCAGCCTTAGTGGTCACTTTGTAAGGGCTGGTTTGACTAGGCTGGCTCATTTTGTGGAGCGCGGAGGACAGTGGCTGGAGAGATGCAGCGGCCATTGATACACAAGCATGGGTCCATTCAGTGCGGTTGGTGGAGAAGATCCTGGTGGGAATAAGGGCGGTTCTGTCTTTTTCACCCAATGAAGATCGCGTTGCTGTTGTACCACACTTCACGGAGTCACCTGCTTTCCCACACATCCATGTACGGGTGGCGGTTGGGGAGTGGCAGGAGGAGGGGCTTTTAACATTTAAGACGCCACTGCTGGCGGAGTTTCATGCTGTTAGCAAAAGTGCTTTGTATACAGTGTCTATAAAGGTTCGACACCTTCTTTCTCTGGTAGAGGCAGTGTTGCCAGGTCCGCTGTTTTCACGCCAAATTGGGCTATTTTGAAAGTCCAGTCGTGGTTGAAAAATTCAATTGCAGGGTGCGGTTTTTTTTGGGCTGGTTAGAAAATGCACCGCTGCCGCGAAAAAGTGTTGCTTAGAGAAATATAAATTAGGCTATTATTATTTTACGACTAATTTAACTTGACAAACTTAGAGTTGGTGGCATGTGGGGGTGGGGCGGGGCTCCCCCTGCTCTGCTCTGGCAGACAGACATACAGAGAGAAAGCGTGAATATTTAATTATTTAATCACGCACTGTAGCATTATTGAACTGCATTAGTCATATTATGGTCGTGAATGGAGAGAAGGAAAGAAGGAATAGAGTTGTGTAACATAAAGCGAGAGGGAGAAAGAATTTGAAGGAAGAAAAGGTTGCTAGGAGGATGGAGCAGAGGGAGACACTATGAAAGATGAGAAAAGCAAGGTGTGCAGTTTCAGCTCCATGGTAATAGGGTCCACAGTAATAAAATAAATAAAATAAAGCTCATACTGAATTAACCTTTTTTGTTGTTGTGAGCATAGTTTTTTAAAATAAAGTAACAACATTCAAAACATTTAAAAATAGGCCTACTCAATACATTTTGCTGTTAAAACAAACAAAAACCTAAAAAAGGAGGGAAAATAAAGAAAGAATGTTCAAATATGATCTCTATTAAAGGAATAGGCTACTTCCGTTTTTTATATTTGGGTTCGATATCGCACTTCCCAAGGTTCTTGAGAAACGTCCTCTGTAAGCTTGTTTGCATTTGTAGCAATGGTAATGGAAACAAATGGCTACAGCCAGTATAGGCTCTGGTTACAGATAGCCAGTATCGAACCCAAATATAAAAACTGGTGTCCCTTTAAAACACCTAAATGGAACAGAATTATATTTGGGCTAGTTTTAGGACATTTGGGGTGGGTTTTGAGCTGATTTTGGGCTGGAAATTTCAGCAGGACCTGGCAACCCTGGGTAGAGGTGAGTCAGGTGTTTGGCAGGGTTTGGGGAAAAATTTTACACCTGTTTTGAAAAATTGGAGACTGCTTTATAAGGCTCCAATACCAAAGCAGTCAGGAGACCTCCAGTGGAGGCATATCCACGGAGCCATAGCCACAAAGAGACACTTGGCACATATAGATCATGCACTGGGGGAGGACTGCCCCTTCTGTGGGGAGTGAGAATCTGTGTACCATGTGTTTGTGCAATGTAATCATCTGCTTTGTTCGTATTGTTGAGGGACCTTTGTGGGATACTTGAGATGGGTTTTGGATATGGGGGGCTCCATTCTGGGTCTGGGGTACAGTGTTAAATGCAGATACAGGCTCTCCTTGATCAATTTCTTGTATGGGAAAGCAAAGCTTGCAGTTTGGTGTGCTTCTAAACTAAATTTTGTAAGATTGTATTGTTTTACTGGAAGTCCGTGTTTTACAGTTTTGCATTGGTACTATTGTGGTTTTATTTATTTATTTGTATTCATTATTGGCCTTTTGTCCCTTTTTTAGCTCCGATGTACATTGTTATGGATTGACAGTTATTGTGATCTTTTTTTTGTTTCTCTTTAAATACTTTCTGCAATGTTAAATAAATTGGATCTAAAAATTAAAAAAATCTCTGTCTCTCTCTCTCCTCCAGACACGGGGTCAGACTCGCTGCAGACTGATTTGGATGACCAGCGCAGCAGTGTGAGCGAGCCCCAGAGGGGAGGAGGGGGCGGGGCCAGCAGTGGGGGCGCCACCCCCCTGCCTTCCACCGGAGAACTCGCCCCCATCTATATTATAAAGAACCTGGTCCTGAAACAGGTGAGGGGGGTGAAATGGGCAGAAGGGGGTGTGAACCTAGTTTTGGGGAGGGGAGGGGAGGTGCTGTGGGACATTGAAGTCAGATTGGTATTATAAACACCGTCCGTATTGGATGGTCGGATTTTATGGACAAAAGGAACACATGAACTGCCAAGAGGGAAAGAAGGGAAAAATTGGCAAAAGCAGATGATTCATTGCCAGTCTACACATTAGGATGCGTAGGAAAATAAGTGATTCCTTCTTTTTAAAGATTCTTCTGGCGGTAGGAGTTGGCATTCTGTTGGAAGTGATTAAGGGAGGCTTTCTAAAAGTAATACAAATAAACCAGCACTGTTAATTGCAGTTTTGTGCATGAAAACATGAAGGAAGCACAATGCTTCCCTGCTATTCAGCAAGAGCAAATACAGCTGTTAACTTTACTCGATTAATACAAGCGTGAGCTGTCTGCCTTTCTCCCCCCCATGTCTCTCTTTCACGCACCCTCTCCATCTCCCTTTCGTTTACTGTCACCACACGGTCTCTGCCTCGTTACTGTCATTCCTCTGCTTACCACTCTCCTTTGTCTCTCCGTCTATCCTCCATTCCCCTCTTCACTGTCCTTCCTCTCCCCACCCCTTGACTATTCTTCCTCTGTCTTTCTCTCCTTTCTCTCCCCCTATCTCGCTCCCTCTCTTCCTCTTCCTCACGCTCTCCAGCCCCTGAAAGCGCAGTCCGGCTCGGAGCAGCTCCTGCACGGTCAGCTGACTTGGGAAGGCGGAGCAGGCCATAGCTCCCAGGGCCCCTCCCAGTTCCTGTTCATCCAGCAGCCGGGCGTGGCCGGCCCCGCCCCCCAGCATGCCCTGAAGACTCCGTCCCGGAAGGGGGTGGAGAGGGGGGGCAACAAGAACGGCAAGGGGACCTACCTCCCCATCCTTAACTCCTATCCCCGCATCGCGCCCCACCCCAGCAAGAAGACCCCCGAGCAGGGCAAAGCGGGGGGGAAGGGGGGCGTGAGCGAGGGACAGAGCCTGAGCAAGAGGGTGTGCACGGAGAAGAGGAGAGAGGCGGTGTCTACCACCTCCCAGATGCACAAGCAGCAGCACCACCACCACAAGCAGCAGGAGTTCCGACCCCACTCCCACACCCACCCTCCTGCCTCCACCAGCATGTTCCCCCACTCCCAGCACCGACCGTCACCCTCCCTGCCCCGCCCCCACCACGCCCAGACGCCGCCCGCCACCTGGACCTCCGACTCCTGTGGCCAGGGGTCCCCCTCCATCTCCAGCTCCGAGACGCCCTTGCCTTCCTCCTCCGAGGCCACTCCCAGCCCCACCCCCATCTCCCACGGCCCCACCCAAGCCCCCGCGCCGGCCCCCGGTTCCACGGCCCGCCAGCAGCGCTTCCTGAACACGGTGGAGATTCTGAGCCAGTCGGGGCTCCTGGACATCACCCTGCGCACGCAGGAGCTGCTGCGGCAGAGTGCCGCCACTGAGCGCGATATCGCCCAGCTCCGCCACCACGCCCACCTGCTCTGCCAAGCTGCCCAGGCGGGCCTCTGTGCTCCCGTCGCCTGGGACAAACTCCTGCAGGCCATGGCCGAGTCCGGCCGCTACCCCCGGCCTCGGTTGCATTGCCCTGGAGGCCGGGTCGGGGGCAGGGTTGGAGGGGGAGGGGGAGGGGGAGGGGTCTGCCGCCACCGCCAACAGCAACGCAAGTGCCAATGGGAAGAACAGCCCCGTTGTGGCCGTCGCCCTCATCAACTGTGACAACGAAGCCACCCCTCCTTCCCCTCTCCTCGCCCCCACTCCCGACCCACCCCTAGCTTATACCCCTAGCCTAGAGGAGATGCTGCTGGTCCCCCCCAGTCACGTCCCTGCTCCCACCCCCGCTTTGGCCAGGGACCACAGGGCCAAGTCCCCCCCAGATATCGTCATGCCGCCAGACAGCTCCACCAATGGATGTCTGCTTTAACACCTGCTCAGGAAAGGTGAGGGGGGTGAGGGTGGGGACAGAGGGACCACTCACTGCACAGACCACTAAACTGAGTGAAGCTCACTTCTTCACTTTCTAAGCTCTGCCTTGATTGGCTCTTATTCTGGATATTTGACCGATGTTTGGAAGAGAGACGTGAAATTTGACGGCAACAACAACGATGCCATGCAGCATCATTGTATTGCTTCTTTCTCTGACCTATTAGCACTTCAAAACTGAAAAGCATGTACAGTTGAAGTCGGAACTGTACATGCACTTAGGTTGAAGTCATTAAAACTCATTTTTAACCACACCACAGATTTCATGTTAGCAAATTATAGTGTTGGCAAGTCAATTAGGACATCTACTTTGTGCATGACACAAGTAATTCTTCCAACAATTGTTTACAGACAGATTATTTCACTCTTAATTCACTATATCACAATTCCAGTGGGTCAGAAGTTTACATACACTAAGTTGACTGTGCCTTTAAATTTTTAATATTTGGTCGCATATCATTTGCATGCCATGACTTCCTGATGTCTGTGACCAAACAACATCAAAAGACTCTTGATATCTTGTTTTCTGGTACTCTTACAAGCGATACTATAGCGTCTCTGCATTTGAATGGATCTCTATGGGAATTGGGGGGTGGGACTTGAGTTAGCTGTAAATTACACTGGAACAGTATGGAAACACATGGTTGGCTAAATGGCTCTAAATCATCAAGGGTGTGACGTATCAAACAAGCCTTAAATCATCACTCTGCAGCCAGAAATACAGTAGATATGGATGGATAACTTGAAGGGTTTCTTCTCCTGACTTATTTTTCCATAGAGTTCAATAGGAAAATTTGTCAGGAGAAACAACCCTTAAAGTGATCGATCCATATCTACTGCATATCTGGCAGCAGAGTGATGGTTTGAGGCTCGTTTGATACCTCAGACCCTTGATTACTTACAGCCATTTTACCAATCATGTATTCCATACTGTTTTTCCAGTATTCCAGACAATTTACAACTAAATCTACTCCCACCCCCCCAATTCCCATAGAGATCCATTGAAATGCAGAGACGTTATAGTATCACTTGTAAGAGTACCAGAAAACAAGATATCAAGAGTCTTTTGATGTTGTTGGGTCACAGACATCAGGAAGTCATGGCATGTAAAGGATATGCTACCAAATATTAAAAATTTAAAGGCACAGTCAACTTAGTGTATGTAAACTTCTGACCCACTGGAATTGTGATATAGTGAATAAAAGTGAAATAATCTGTCTGGTTAAAAATGAGTTTTAATGATTTCAACCTAACTATATGTAAACATCCGACCCCTTCCACACTGTAGCTGCCTGTGGCTCGTCCTGTCCACCAGGGGTCGGTCTGTCTCCTTGCACAAAACTGTCTTGGTTCATTGAAGAAGAAAAGGTCTGTAGAGTTGGGCTGCATTCTGATCCAATTTTACACATTCCCTTCCCTTGCGCTCTTCCCTCGAGTGAGCTGTCTTGTGACGAAGTTTGCGACGTGCAGCAAGAAAACTTAACAGGTGCTCTGCAAGCGAGGATTCACGAGAAGCAAACAATGGAACTGAACTAATATAGAAACCAATATAGAAAGTGTAACCCCGTAGAGTTGAAACCTGACCACCCACTTTTTCTGTGTGGATCATTGCATTGTAGTATTCCTTTCTTGCTAAAAGCTTGCATTTTATACCCTTGGTGGAAGGGAGAATAAACGAGGGAGAGAGGGACTATAATTACTCCCTTTCTTAATTTGGAATGAAATCCCACTTAGTGTGGCTGCCATATTTTATCCTGGCATTTTGGGGATTCCCCCCGTTAAGCAAGGGAAGGTAACGACAGGAAGAAAGCATAAAATTTGGATCCGAATGTAGCCAAGAGCTTGTGTAGTGGAGCTGATTGGCCCGGAGTCAGAGAGCAGGTAATCAATGACTTCCTCCGTGGTGGGGTGGAGGGTCTCTCTTTTCACCCCCCTTCCCAATTTTGCCTTTTCATTCTACCCCCCCCCCCCCCCCCCCCCCCCTCAGTCCTCTCAGACAGTTCATGGAGCCGTTCTGTAAGTGTTTCAATTAACTGTCAGGAAAGGTGTACGTTGAGGATTTGAAGACCGCGCAACTTTTTGTGACCTTGATGGCATCCTCCAAGCCTGGCCTTTATTCCTCCAGAAAAACCTGCGCTGAAATCCCAACGCCAAATCCAGGGGCTAGGCCACGAAGTAGGGGGACGTCTGGAAGGTCAAACAAAAGGCCAAGAGAATGTGAGACCCGTCCTGATTGAAACCGTGTATTCCTGTACAGTGGACTATATGAATCAAGCCAGCTCCTGTGGAAGAGAGCTTCAGCAACATCAGTTAAGCTGCGGCACGTTTTTATAAACTCAGTGCAGCAATTGACGCTGAATCCACATGAACCTTTGTTTGTTTGTATTCCTGTAGCTGTGCGTCCTTTAGCGAAGACTGCCCGTATTTTCAGAGATGGACTGCGTACCTTTGCAGCTTTGGGGGCGGCACAGTTTTGGTGTTGAGTCACTTTAGCTTGTTCTCAAATCTTTTAAAAGAAAAAAGAAACCAAGATGTGTTTGTGTGGTTTAATTATTCCGACTACTGTGACTTTTTTCCCCCTGCTTTACACAAAGTCTCTGTCTCGCTCAAAACCTGATCATGCACTGAAGTTAGTGTTAGTGTGGATTCCGCGAACTATGAAGATGAGATTACAAGCTTCAGACTAGCTAGACAGCATATGCACCCGATTTAGTTGCGTAGGACATGAAAAGAGGAGAAGCAGAGTGGTGTAGTTTATTTGAGAGTTTGTGTTGAGGGGGGTGCAGGTGTGCAATGCTCTTCCTTCCCCCCCCCCCCCCCCCCAGAGAGATTCGTCACCGAGCAACGCCACTGCAGATGTGCACTTTTGTACACACAAACAAAATAAACTAAACTAAACAAAATAAATTGGCTTGTTCTATTAAGGGTTGACGTTGTCATTTGCATGTGATCTTTTTAAATATTTAGTTAGACGAGTGCAAGGAATGTGTATTTTCCCATAAAAATCTATGTGTTTGTGTGTGTGAGAGAGAGAGAGAGTGTGATGCCTTGTTCATTGCCAAAGGAAGAGTGAGACTTCAGAAACCACAAACTGTATTCGGAGGATTCCGATTAGCCATCATCTCCTGCATAGGAGTACCAGAATTAGGAAAGCATAATTTTCCCCCCTAATCTTGCACAATATTTTTCGTTAATTTCTCAGTCACCGTCAAACAACTAAGTGACGATTAAGTATCTAAAAAAAGCAATGCTGTACTTGCTTGCATTGATTGCTCATAACTGAGGAAAAAGCAAAGATTGAATGCCACCATGTGTACAGTGAAGGGTGACTCAGGTGTCAAAGGATCCAGTATATCCTTACCTAAAGCCATGCCTGACTAGAACTACCCTCCAAATTACTGATACAATTTTCAAATGCGCACTTTTGTATAACAGCTACTTTTTTAAAAGATGAAACAAAGAGTGTTGGTCAGCAAAATCGGGAGCATGACCAGGATGTGAACTGTTAAAAATACTTCACAAATCCCAATGCCTTGTATGAATTAGTACAATCTTTTACTGTCGCTTTATTTACTTTGTGTTGGTAATTAACTCTTCCATCTCTGTGGCAGAAATCACATCCTCTCGTTCAGCAATTTGCTTCCGGGTCAGGGGGAGGTCATCATCAGGGTGACACAGAAGAGACAAACGCTGTCAGCAGAAACACAATAAGATAATGGTATGAATCTTGATGAGACAATAGTATTTAATACAATATAAAATGTAATTACTATGTTCTTAATACCAAGGATTTGTGAAATTTTGAAAAATAAAAGTTTTGTTTAAAAAAAGTTTTATATAAAAAAAAAAAAGAATCCCTGAGAGTCATTCATTGACCCTTGTTGAAAACCTTGGTATGTAAGACGGATAGTGTGCTAGCTAGGTAGGGGAACGCAAACGGACTATGCTATAGCATTTCGCAAAATAAATAATTGACCTACGTATCTGCATCCACCTGCCTTGGATTGGGCTCAATCTATATCTACTGATATGTGTGTGTGGATTGGCTGATGCACTGTGGGCCCTGGGTAAGGGGGACAGTGGAAACGCGGCTAGCTTCCAGGACAGTGTGGGGTTCTCCGCTATCATCTACATGAGTTCTGGGCCTCACCTGTCTGAGAGTGCCAGAGCTGATGGACAGCTTGAGTAGACTCCACCCTGGCACCAGTACAACAGAGGAGAGGGCGAGCAGCCAGCCCAGTACGTACGCCCAGTCTGGGTACACATACCAGCGGTTAAAGGTTAGGGGCTGGTACTCCACCACAGAGTAGATGAAGGAGCCCTGTGGGAGAATAGGAAGAATGTGGGAAGGTTTTTCTAAATGTTAAACAGACCATACTGCCAGTCTCACAAGTAGAATTAACAGGAAATAATATGTTTGTTTGTTTTTTTTAAAATATATATATATATAATATATATACATACAGTACCAGTCAAAAGTTTGGACACACCTACTCATAGGTTTTTTTCCGTTATTTTTACTGTTTTCCACATTTTGGAATAGTAAAGACATCAAAACTAGTAGATAACACATTAAATTATGCAAAAACTAAAAAAGGGTTAAACAAATAAAAAGTCTTATATTTTAGATTCTTCAAAGTAGCCACCCTTTGCCTTGATAACAGCTTTGCACATTCTTGCCATTCTCTCAAACAACTTCTGTGGTAAACAGGTATTCCACAGGTAAAAAGGTAATGCCATCATGACTATAAAAGGATATCAAAAGACTCCTGATATCTTATTTCCAGGTACTCTTAGAAGTGATACTATAACCTCTGCATTTGAATGGATCTCTATGGGAATTGGGGGGTGGGACTAGATTTAGCTTTAAATTACACTGGAACAGTGTGGAACACATGGTTGGCTAAATGGCTCTAAGTCATCAAGGGTCTGACATATCAAACAAGCCTTAAACCATTACTCTGCTGCCAGAAATACAGTAGATATGGATAGATAACTTGAAGGGTTTCTTCTCCTGACTTATTTTTCCATAGAGTTCAATAGGAAAATTTGTCAGGAGAAACAACCCTTAAAGTGATCCATCCATATCTACTGCATATCTGGCAGCAGAGTGATGGTTTAAGGCTTGTTTGATACAGCCCTGTCAACTGCACTGTCAACAGATTTAAAAGTTCCCTTTTGATTTGTGACTTTTATTTTACTTTTATTTAGTGGTCACCAACCCTGTTCCTGGAGATCTACCGTCCCTTTAGGTTTTCATTTCAACCAGGTCACCTCTGCTGGTTTTTGCACATGTACTTCAGTCCTCTTCAGGTGTTTTTGCACATGTACTTCAGTCCTCTTCAGGTGTTTTTGCACATGTACTTCAGTCCTCTTCAGGTGTTTTTGCACATGTACTTCAGTCCTCTTCAGGTGTTTTTGCACATGTACTTCAGTCCTCTTCAGGTGTTTTTGCACATGTACTTCAGTCCTCTTCAGGTGTTTTTGCACATGTACTTCAGTCCTCTTCAGGTGTTTTTGCACATGTACTTCAGTCCTCTTCAGGTGTTTTTGCACATGTACTTCAGTCCTCTTCAGGTGTTTTTGCACATGTACTTCAGTCCCTCTTCAGGTGTTTTTGCACATGTACTTCAGTCCTCTTCAGGTGTTTTTGCACATGTACTTCAGTCCTCTTCAGGTGTTTTTGCACATGTACTTCAGTCCTCTTCAGGTGTTGTTAGTCTTTTTTCCGATTGAGCCGACAATATTCTCTTACAAGCGTGACTTAATTGCAGTCTCGTTCTGGCGGTTCGCTGAAACCAGTGCTGCTTGCTTTCCAATCCACTCTAGGCTCCTTGCTACCAAACTTCTGTCTTGGCTCCTGGATTAATCTGTGTACGCTGTGCGCGTTTATTTTGGAGCTCCCAGGATCTCGGAAGCTCTCAGCTTGTATTTGCCTGTGTGTACTGGTCCAAGTTGTAAGGTAAGTAGTGCAGTAGTGGTGCTGGCTTTTGGGTAGTTTAGGAGACTGGTTGACAGCTTGCTGGTAGAGCAGGAGTGTATAGAATGCCAAATGGGTCATATTTCAGGAAACGCGCACGTGGGCAGGTGAAATATGACCAATTTGGCATTCCATAGGAGTGTGCATTGTGTAGCCTAAATATTATTATAATATAATGTTATAATATAGGAATTGTTTCATAGACACACGATGGGTGATGAGGCTAAATCCAATGCGTTTCATGTAAGATGTTTTAAAATGTGGAGGCAGGTTTTTTGAGAGATGCTTACCTGGACGTTTTTACAGGCATTTTTAACTGTGACGAGTGTTTAAACATAGTCATTTCAAGCTGAAATACAGGAACTAAAACTGGAAAATGCATGGTTACGCGAGCAACTCGCTAATTTAAACAAGGATATGAGTTACAGCTCTGCACTAAAAAGAAATCTCGCCATTGGGACATGCTCTGATCAACCTGGAACTTCTCACGGTGGTAGCTCGCTCAGGCGTAGCTATGGAGCTGTGTCTGTCACTATGGAGCTGTGTCTGTCTGCTCCAGATAGAGTAGCGGAGCCTGCTGCCTCTGACACTCTGTCCAGTGAAACTCAAGAAAAAAAGGAGGTGAGCCACAAAGTTTCCCTCTGCCCCCCAAGCGCCAGACTTCTGTAGGGACAACAGATTATGTTTCCATTCGAGAAAGTCGTTGAGTAGGCGAAGATTTTTCAAATTGCAGTATATTTGAAACACACGAATGACACACTTACTTCCGGGATTTCGCTGAGTACATTCGGGAGCACACTTTTCAAGAAGTATACAAACATTTTGGTCACGTAAATATGACGTGAAGCTTTGTTTAAAAAAAAAAAGGAGGCGCAGCTTCGCTGATATTTTCCTTCAAATACTAGTGGTGTGTCGTTCGCGAATGAGTTGGCTCTTTGAGCCGGCTCTTTTAGGTGAACGTTGGGAGCCGACTCGCATATGTGAAGAGCCGATTTGTTTTGTAAATGAACACAAGACAAATGCTTGTGGTCTTGGTGGAACTTTTATTCGTTTTTTTTCTTCAAGTTCCATCTGTAATCAAAGAGAATAATTTTTCAGGCCAAAAATAAATAAAACCACTATAAGAAAATAACATTAATAATAATTTAAAAACCAGTTTAATTGTTCTGATGCTGCAGTTTTGCACATTTATTTTTTTATGCATTTATTTATTTTTCTTTATGTCGCAATATTATGTTCTATTTTATGAGGGTCTATTTTGTTTTGAAATGTTCAACTACGCACTGTGTTTATTGTGCAATTTATTTCAAGACATAAAAATGCCCTACTTTCAATGCACGTGTAATATCGTCTTACTGTTTTTACATTTATTTAAATAGTTTTTAGAACAAACAAAATGCGAAATAATGTTATTTTGGTAATTAGAAGGTAGGGTAAGATTCCTTTGAACAATTTAAGTGATAGATGTGCACAAACACCAATCATAGGTCAAAATATTGCTAACTTTGGCCGATTTTGAAAAACCGGAAATGCTACTGAATGAAGAGCCGTTTGGGAGCCGAAAGAGCCGTATTCCGTAACACATCCACACGTACAGAGTGGTCTGTGGAAATAAAAGTTACAGTTAGTCTTGAGTTTGTCAGATTGAGGGGAACGATAAGTATTCACTTTTATCTGTGAAGGCAACAGAGCTATTCAGTGTGTCCTCACAGTAGTGGACTGCCTGATGTTCTTTTCACAGACTGATCGCTGATTGCCACCATAGGCTGTATCTAAATACAGTAACTATAACGTAACACAAGTTCTATATATCATATCTTGCATACGCTGTTGGATCAATATGAACAGGTAAAAGTTTGCATAACAAGTAAATTATATCAGAGGTTTTCTCAAAAAATGGTAGATGAAAATTAACCGCAATTTAATCTGGTCCACAGTTAGTCGCTTTAATTTTACTTTACTGTTCACATATGCTGTAGTAACACTTACCTAAACTAACCTCAAAGAACGCATTAAGTGCTTTCTGGCAGTGAGGGGGAAAACTAGTGCTTTGTATGACTTAGAGGAGATAATTGTGTCAAGTGACCAGTGCTTTCTAGATTTGTCATAGGAGTATTGAAATGACATTGATTAAATGGGAAATGTGGTGAGCTGTACTGTAAAACTGTGTTGCTACTAGTAATGGAATTCTGTAAGAATTATTTATTGTACAGTTACAATATACATTCCAGAGAGATTTGTTTGTGTTCCATAACCTGAAATTCAGCTGTTGTTTGTATCACACAGACTATTGTTCATGCTTACTAATATTGTGTTCCATATGTTGCATTTCAATGTAGGGGGAAATCAACTGCAGTCAATGCAGTCTCTGCATTACGTGTTTCATATGCATTTAGTTCATTTTTAGTTTCTAAGTGTATTAATTTCTGTTACTTTATTGTACTTTTATTATTTTAACCTATTAGATCATTGTAATGATCACTTATTGAACTACTATGGTCAAAC
Organism: Synaphobranchus kaupii; assembly: GCA_029718625.1. Classification (NCBI taxonomy): domain Eukaryota; kingdom Metazoa; phylum Chordata; class Actinopteri; order Anguilliformes; family Synaphobranchidae; genus Synaphobranchus; species Synaphobranchus kaupii. The sequence continues at coordinate 40,818,438 of CM056378.1, forward strand.
CATGGCCAGGCCATTTCCTATATATTTAAATCATAGCATTTCATCAAACTACAGTATAAATAAATGGCATATGTAATGCTTAATTAAAACCAGCAGAGGCCGATGTTGAGCCATGAAAAGAAAAAGGGCATGGCGACCCCTGGGCTGTGTCCGAATCAGAGCCCTGTCTTCTGTGCCCTGTCTCTTGCATACAGTGCACTGGCAGAATTGTGCTGTTTAATGTGCACTGTTCAGCAGTCCGCAAAGAATATCCGCCATACTATTTTCCAACCGCACTGTGGAAGTGTCGTAAGCAGGTCATAAGACGTCCCACCAGTGTTGCCATGTCCACAGTTTTACAGCTAAATTGGGATACTTTCAAAGTGCAGAGTCACAGGTAAAAATTAAAAGTTGCAAAGCCCGCACTTATTTAAAAAAGTTAAAACATGATGATTTCTATTTAAAATACGCTGGTTAAAAATAGCCTATAATTTGGGCTAGTTTAGAGTCGCCATTTGGCTGGAAAGTCTTACAAGATCTGGAAACCCTGCACCCACTCTTGCGCTGCCATGTCACGTGTTGTTTTTGTTGTATTTGAAGGAAAAAAATTTTTAAACGAAGCTTCACGTCATATTCCTGCGACCAAAATATTTGTGTACTTCTTGAAAAGTGTACTCCCGAATGTACTCAGCGAAACCCCGGAAGTAAGTGTGTCATCCGGGTGTTTGAAGTATACTGCAGTTTGAAAGTTTTTTGTGCACTCTACAACTTTCTCGCCTACGATCTACTCACCAAGGCTACTCAACAGCGTGATTTCGACATGGCCCTGGTGTAGTATTTCAGAGGAAAGGACCAGCCCCTGTGGGAGGAGGCGAGGTTAAGATAGGCCCAATAGGTGGAGTTAAAGACAGGATATAAGGTCTAGTAATTGAGACTGGGGGGGGGGGGGGGGGGGCTTTTTACGAATGCTGAGATCAGCCCAGGGTTTTTTTTGCATGTCATTATTGAATCATATGCAATAACCCCGATTGCATCTGACTCTGAAGATCATGGTTGTTTTTTCCTGAAGAAACACTCAACTGTGTGGGAGAAACTCTCCAGTCCATCTGGCCTGGACTGGGGTCAAGTTTTTTTTTTACCACATAACGCAACCCCTGCACTTCTTGTAAGTTTAATACTGCAGTGAAGTTAACATAGTCAACAAACTACGTTTTATGTGAGAAATGTATTGTCGAGCTCACGTGCACACTTCTTTCTATGTTCTAACGCTCCATTTTGCCCTCCCTATAAGAACTAGGTTTAGGAAAAAATCTTTATTTCCCAAGTTACCCCTTATGAGGGCCCCTTGGGAAAGAAAAGTTTGCACTGGCCATTCAGTGTACTGCAGCCTTTAAGTAGGAAGAATTTGGTCCCTCTTCTGTTGAAGTTTTACCAGCGTTTGTTTAATCCTCCTGGGAATATGGTGTTGAGTTTTCTAATCCAATGTCTTTCTGTCCTACGTCTGTCCTCCTGTGTCCAGTTAATGTTTGAATGGAGGCCCGATATTTCTACTGCTTCAAGTCCATGGTGTAGGAAATGAGCCACTACGTGTGTGTCTGTTTTTCTACGATTTCTTATGTTATATATGTGTTGTGCCAATCTGGTCTTGATTGTATTTCCTGTCTCTCCTACATATTTTATGTTGCAGTGTTTGCACTTTATGACATAATTGCAGTTATATGTGTTAACTGTGAGTGTTTGTTTAATAAGCTATGTTGTGTTTGTAGTGTTGTTTTTCACTGTAGTGGCCTGTTTGTAAAATATTGGGCCTTGTGTGGGTAAAATGTTGATTTCCGGTAGTTTACTACTTACCAGATGATTCTTAAGATTTTAGTTTTTTTTGTAGGCCGAAACGATTTTGCATTCTTGAAGCAAGTCTGTGTTTTGCAGAATCCTGGCCAGGTTCCGTTTAATTTTTCCATTCGCTATTTGGCTGAATGTCGAGTAGGTGGTGATAAGTGGAATGATTTTTCTAGTGTCCTGTTGTGTTGTAGCCAAGAAGGTTTTCCGAATCTGTCTGAGGAACGATCTGGAATGCCCCCTTGGTGTTAATGCATTGAAGAGGGGTTTGGTATTGTTTGGATTCTGTTGAACCTTAGCAATTGGGATTTAATCAGGCCTCTGAATGTATGTTTCGGGTGGAGACTGTCCTTGTGTAAGACTGCATGTGTGTCTGTGTCTTTAAAGAAAACTTTAGTGTCTAATGTGTTTGTTTGGGGAAATGAGGGCCCCTTGTATGTGGTAATGTCCAAAAAATCTATATGTTCATAGTGTGTGGTGTGTTTAATTGTGATAGATGTATGGTGCGTGTTGAGGATCTGTATGTGTTTGAAATCTTCTGAGCTATGTGTCCATGTTCCCCAGATGTCATCTAAATACCTAAAATAATTAGTGGGAAGTTTGGGACATTTTTCAAAAACAGTCTCCTCCCAATGTGCCATGTAAATGTTGGCATAAGCTGGTGCAAAGTTTTTGCCCATAGCTGTGCCGCTGGTCTGTAAGAAGAATTCTTTATTTAATTTAAAGTCATTTTTGGTGAGGCTTATCTCCAGTAATTGCAGGAGGATTGTATCCGGTCGATTGTTGTCCGGGTACTTTTCCATCCATGTTTTTACCGCTGTAAATCCTGCTGCTGTGTTTATGTTGGTGTATAGACTATCTATGTCTATGGTGAACAGGATGGCTTCTTCCGGTATTTTGGCGTTTTTTATTTTGTTTATGAGATCATGTGTCTTTGATGTAGCTTTTGTGTTTTGTGGACAGTGGATTGAGAACAAATGTATAGTATTCAGCTATCCTATAGGATTCGCTGTTGCAGTCTGAAATAATAGGCCTCCCTGCTGGGACCTCATACGGTATGCTCCAGGATTCTGGTGGCTTGTGTATTTTAGGGAGGAGGTAAAAAATCCTAGGTCTCGGGTTGTCCTCTCCCCTCAGGTAAAAACTTTGTTTTTTAGTGATGTATTTGTTTTCTACTAGTGTCTGTATGATGGCATGTATTTCCTGGGCAGTGTCTGGGTATATGGGTCCATCTAATTTTCTGTAATGTGTTATGTTGTGAAGTTGTCTATAGGCTTCCTGTGTGTATTGTGCTCTGTCCATAATAACTGGCACTTCCCTTGTCTGCTGGTTTGATAATTATTTGCTTGTTTTTAGCCAGCTGTAGTAGTGCTTGGCTCTCCCCTCTGCTGAGGTTGTTTTGGTCTTTGTGGGTTTGCGGGTTCAGTGCCTTAATCAGTGTGTTGTCCTCTTTAATAATCTGCGCAATCTCTTTAGGGATTTCTTCCGGTCTGGGTTCCCAGATGGATTTTGGTGTGAAAGGTGTCTGTTCCCTGGTTTCCGCTCTCTCAAAGAAAGCTGCCAGCTTCAGTCTCCTGTGGAACTCCTGGACTTGTCCTTTGAGGGTTTCTTTTTGTTTTCTGCAAATATTTACTGTGGGTATAAAGGACAGACCCCTGTCCAGCAGCTTAAATTGGTCTTCTGTGGGTGTAAAGTTGTTACTCAGTAGTATAATGTTTTTGTTCCCCTCCCTGTTTGTGCTTGGGCTAGTGGGGATTGTCAGTTTAAATGGTGCAGCCAGTGGTTCAGTATGTTTGTTGCTGTCCTATCTGTCCAGTGGATGTTATCTTGTGCGGTGCAGAAGTCCTCCTCTGGAAGCTTAGGGACATGTGGCATGTTCCTGCGGATGTGTTCATTTATCTCTTCCAAGCTGGACCTCTGGCAGGGTTCTAGGTTCACAGAGTGATTGATGAGTGGAATCCAGATCTCCGCTAATGGAAAGATGGTTTTAGCCATCCTCAGCATAACTGCTTGATAGTTTTCTTTGGGTGCTGGTCCTTGTTGTTGAAGAACTAGGCTATAAGCCACATATATATTTGGTTATAATTGTCTTCCCACCCACCACCCCCAAGTATGTATGTAATGTAATTCTATTTTTAATGAGTATCATAGCCTATGTGCATTAGCGTTATTTTTTTAATTATTTCTATTTGGGTAAATGCATCAGAAAACAACCAAAATCAATTTTATTTCAATATACGATAAGGGGATGAACGAACGCACAGCCATCGAGAATTGAATCTTGTCGTTTGTTGAGCTTGGACGCTGCCATCTGAGAAACCTGAGCGTGTTTAAAACCAGTTAAGAGCTGTGCCAAAAATACCAACCCAGTTCTCGAGTCGATGAATGAGTATCTTATGGTCAATGGTATCTAATAAGAGTACTCAAGGGACTACGTCACGCTGGTTTTGGAAGTAAATTCCCCATTCATTTAGAGCGTAGACATTAACTAAAGATTACTTTTAAACCATTTCTACTGATTATGTCTTACCGTCAATTTCCCAGATTGTTCAATATAACGCCCGTTCGCAAACTATGTCATTTTTCTGGACCAGCTTCGAGTATATTTTATGTTTTAGTATTTGTTTTGTGAACATACCAGCGCTGGCACTGTTTAAAAACTCCACGTCCCATAATTCCCTCCAAACGAGCAGCCTTGTCTCCAAACGTTGTCATATAACGTTAGCCAGCAGTAGCACACAGCTCCGTTTTTAAACACTTTTTTCTAACGTTAGCTAGCTTGAAGGACTAAAAGCTAGAATTGCTTTATGTGGTTAACCGTAGCATAGTTTCTGACCTTGTCGGGCGGGCTTCTCAACTTAGCAAGCTACCGTTAGCTCGCCTTCAGGGGCAGTACTCCCACCCTGCTCCCATCTGCCAAAAATGTTCAGACAGACGAGATGATGATATCTTATTGGTCGAGAACCACCCGTGCATTGCAGTACTGGATATAGTGGACAATAGCGTCTATGTGTGAGATCATAAATATATTTCTTCATCATCTAAAATTAGTATTCCATCATAGCAACAAGATAAATCCAACAATAGCCCGATCGTATGGCAAAAAAGCAGTGAAAAGCCCTGCTCACTCAAATGCAAAATAAACATGTGAAATTCTTGTGTAATGATATCACATCATTCTACTATAAATATCTGCTACTAAATATGAAATACATATACAATCCTACCATTAGTTTTACACATAAAGATGTTCCTTTCAAAATTCAGTGGTCATTTATTGTCTTGCACAATCTGTTTGAGGAATACACACCAGTTTAGAATGTTATTACACAGCATGGAGCGTCTGCATGAAACACCCCTGTACCTGCAGTTCTGAAGTATTTCACGTCATTCCGGTTTTATTCACAATTGTTTTATCCGATAGATGACAGTATATCCTTCTCAACTGTGTTTTAAATTCGTTATTGGGTGCTTTGAACAGTAAATTACAGCCCAGCATAACAGAATTGTTCATTTTATCAATGTAGTATGACACAAACAGCTACAGAAAACGCATACGTTTCACCGACTTCTCAACACAAAAATGTTCAGTGGGTAGCTTGCTATAGTAACTTAAATGCACCTAACGTTACTTAACTACTGTTGTAAAACCACATTTTTGATGTCTTAGCCTAATGTTAGACTACTTAGATTACTAATAATGCTGTAGCCTATGCTTATCATGAGAAGAGCTAATGTAATGTTGCGTAGGCTACAACTGCTTCTGTTGTAACGTTATCCCTATTTTTACCAAGTTGTACGGGTGACATCAAGTATTTGCTTCTGGAAAGTAATGTTAGCCTAAGGTTATATCTAACTGTTATGGCTTACTGTAAGTTTTTCATTATATTTTGTGTAACATAGGAGCATGACTTTGTGAAGAACAAACAACAAATGTCTGCTAAAGTTAGTACGTTCTCACTTGTGAATTAAATTTTCTTATTAATGGGAAAGTGCATTTGTTTCTTGAAAGTGAAATACTTATTATAAATGAGAAATTAAAAGTTTCTTGCATATAGTTGAATACTTGTGAAAAGTACTGTGGTGGGTTGGGGGGTGTTAAATGGTGACATTGTAGGCTACCATATGGTAGCCTATTGAATGCACAGTATTTGGGTGGGAGCTCTCACCTATAGCACTATAGTCTAGGGCAGGCTACTCAATGTAGCCTACGCAGTGCAGTGTCATAGAAAATATAATTTAAACATTTGGTACACTACTATACGATGTAATGCTTGTTTTGGGATGATGTTTTGAATTTCATATGGTAATAATTTCCAGTGATGGTTATGCATCATAATATCAAGTATTAATGAAACCTCCCCTGTACAAACTAAGGAAATTAATCACAAAAAAACTATGTTTTAAGTGAAATGTTTGCGTTTGCCAAAAGCCTCAAAAGACAGGAAATTAAATTGATCAGCCACAACGCTAACATCAGCCTGCTCTCCATCAAGATGCATCAGCACAGAGCTTTGACAACTGCTACAGCCCTGTATATGTCTACTTTAGTTCAAACACTCACCACTGGGTAGATTGCTTAAGATTCAAACCTTCCTGGGCTATAGTTGTCACTTAGGGCATGAAAAATAATAATTCCAATTTACTGTGCGCTGATATATAGATTAATTAAATTTTCTTTGGAGACATTATGAATGGGAACATTTTGTTTTTTTAACTACAGAAAAATGTGATCCCAGGGCGAAAGTATACATACTGTAGAGTACAGGGGAAACAGGTGTTTTATTGAGGTACACGAGTGAATGATTAGGCTGTGTGTAACAGTGTGATATTAATGTTTTCATCTCAAACCATCAGAAGGGGCAAATGTATATGCTTTATAATGGACAAAACTAATTTTATTCATTTTATGACATGTTTTGGATAGGGTTTTGGACCCATAGATATCTACTCACCAATACTGATAACAAGATAGTAATTCCCACTTGAAAATGATACAAGAGTGAGTTTTATGAGCCAAAACACTTGATTTGTAGTTAAATATATCATTAGTATTATGATTTAGAGAACTGCACAATTTAGCTATTTGGATAGATTTGGAGACACTAATGGACACCAGGGTACACTGCCTATATTTTGCATCATATATCTTTAGTAGTTCTGCATATCATCCTCAGATTTAGCATACTTGTGGACACAGAGTTTATGATACAGGAAATTTATAGATTTACCTGTTTTACATATGTAGCTCTCAGTATTTCATTGCAAACTAAAGAAAGAATTTCTTTTTTTTTCTCCAAAGTTTCTTTGCATTTGTGGCACTTTATTTTGACATATATTATGAAAATAAATGGTACACTTGTCTTGTTTCATTTAAGCCATTTACCAAGTTTCTGTGATGCTCACACCTGGAGTTATAAAGCCTTAAACAGAGTACCTCCTAAAAAGGTGAGAATTGACCAAATTTGCCATCTGCGCGAAGGGGTTAATGAATGTGTAGATTTTCTAAATGTATTGAATGATTTTAGTAATTGCAACAGATTAGCTATTACTGTATTTAACAATTAACAATGTTACAGTTGACAAGCAATTGACAGTCCAAAGTTATTTATTCATTTTTATTGCCTCTGTATTAAGTAGATCTCACGTGCAACACTAATGTAATGTTTACACAGGGACATTTTGGGACTCTGGCTTTCTGATCATGAGACTGGGCCTCCTGCGGAGTCATTCACAATTAACACTCCTGATAAACTGAGGCACAATGGAGTGTCTTTCCAAATTCTTCATGTGACTGAGATGAACACAGACTGCTTGATCGATCAGGCGCCTGTTTGGGTAGGAACACCCCCCTGGAATCAAAGGAGAACACCCCCCCCCGGTCCATCTATGTTTCATTGTTGGTTCCAAGGGAATGAGTCAATCTGTTGTATGGGTGCCCTAAAGCCATCTACCAGTTGGGATCAAAGGGATTTTGACCATAAAAACCCATGGAACTTTACCAACGTTGCTCTGATGGGAAACGCGCAACCTTACCCCGACCAGATGCACCTGGACGACTCTGATGGAAAAGACGTTGTCTTAACCTACCAGACGAACCACTGAACCCGGACGGACTTCTGCTTTTCCCAACCCGCATCTCGCCTGATCACCGAGACCGAGTTGGCCTGCCACCGTCCACAGAATAACCCAAGCTGGTTTATTCTCAACAGCTGTTTTGAGGACACGTTTCTTCAAACTGTTCCTCTACTGTCTCCCTTGCGGCCGGATCCAAGTGGAGATCTGTGCACATCCACGTCGACCTGACTGGAAACCTGTCGCGACCCGACTTCGGTGAAGAATAGGCTATCGTTTGCTAATAGTAACTTAGTTTAACGTTGTTGACTCGCATAAACTTGAGATTATAACCCAATCACGTGTAGCGGATAGTTTATTTGCTGTAGCTATAATAGATTGCATTTTGCTAACGTAGTCTACTGGCACGTACCGGTCAACTTGGCATTTTCATGCAGAGTGAAAGGTTTGTTTTTCCTGGTAGCTTAACCACAGTAGTCTAGCTAGCTGGCTTATGCTTTTGTCATGTTTTGTTAGGAAGTTGTCTGTGTTAACGTTATTAAGACATAAATCAGAATTCGTTGAATAATGTTGAATGGAGTGATTAGTAGGCTAGATGAGCATTTAGCTAAAACATGGGCAAAAATTTCAACAACCCTAAAAATGTTTTGTTAATGATTCAATTGTAGCCTATTTTGTAACTAAGACAACATAACGTTACGTGACAGCATTTGGATTTGGATCAGAGACGGGAAGCATAGGCGGCATTTGCTATGTTTCATTCGTTTCACCTGAAAAGAGCCTCTCAACTGAAAGGGGCCTCGCCTCAATCATAAACTGAAAAAGTATATTAAAAAAAATAAAAATCAGTGAATAAAAGAACCACCGATCCTGTAGTTTTCCCATTCAGCCACTGTAGGCGCTGTTCCTTACTCAAGCTATTTCAGTGCTTCTCCTTATTTTTCTAGTCTATGGATCTGCAGATACCATAGGACTGTGGCAGATGCTCATGACTATTTCTGACCCACATCAAAACACTTGCTGATAGCTACGATGTCAGAATGATCACATACAGTACATTCATAATACAACGGAACAGTTATGTGCATAATTCGGATAAAATACGTAGCTCAATGTATTTATATACGTTACCTTAAAAAGTAACGTTACGTGTGTTTTTACATAACAGCATCGTAGGCTATTAGTAGCCACGAGTGCGATAGCGCTGTGGAAACATCAACGTTGCTGGGCAGTGGCAAAATGGAATAAGAGAATCTCTTCAACATTCAACAGAAACCAGTTGTAGAATCGTTACGAGGTAGGATATTTGGTTCCTTAATCTGTTTATCAGAGATTTGTAGAAAAAAATGTTAACGCTACATAGGCGTAGCCTACGCAAAGGAAAATACACCGAATGTTTATTTGTAACAGTTTCAACTTTTTAATAATAGCCTAGAGGCTAGCCTATATCGTAACAAACGTTTTTGTAGTGTGTAGAAACGGTACATTTTATGCATGTTATTGTCTGACTGTGGCAAGATGGTTGTAAACGGGTTTGGGCTATTTAATCATGATGCAGTGCAACTTGAGAGGTTGATGTATGCACAAGCGGCGACTCTGCAGCAATCCTGCATTGGAATTTGTTTACAATTTCAGAGAAATATGAATAGGCTACTATAATTGGGACATTGACGACTAGGCTAGCACCGTAGATAAGGCCATAACCTGCGTGTTCGTGGCGAATGATGCAGCATTTGTTGTTTTGTTGTAGTTATAGTCCAATGGCAATGATTATTATTTTTGAAAGCTAAAGTGAGTATGATCATTTCAGTTGCAGACGGAAGTAGGCTACGTCGTTAGCTATGGAATTTCTCGTCTGCATTTTTTCAAGGTTGTTGACAGAACGTTAAGTGATTCAAAATCATTCTCACCGTGAGCTAGCCTACTGCACGTGCCCATTGACCCCCATTCATTTTCTGGCGATAAAATGTCAAATATCTCAAAAAGTGTATATGCCTTAAAGGTAAAAAGTAATAGCAACCTGGAGGGGGTATAAAGGTATAATATGAGGTATGAATGGTGTCGATGGTGTGAACGGTGTAGAAGGAGATGGTTTTTGAAAAATCGGCGGAAGAATAATAACGGTCAGTCTGAGCGATAACAGTAGGTGACACCTAATAATAATTATTCCAACCCATTGTCGTGTCTATGTTATTTCACTAAGTTGGGCTCTACTGACATATAGAATTCTAATTGAGTGTTGAACTTAATTAATTCTGAATAAAAGTGACCAAACCTCACTACACTAACGTTACTAGCTAAAAAAATGAATTGCATGCGGTGCCTTCCGACAACTGCTGATGGTACACAGGCAATATTTTCAAACTCTCATCTGTGATTGGATGGTAGAAAAATATTGCTTGCCACGATCAAACTTGTTCAGATATTGATTATCAATAGGAAAATTGCCAGCAATCATTGCCTGCCAATATTGCCGGCAATATTGCCTGAAAATATTGCCCGTGTACCATCAGCTTAAGTCTGGTTGTACGCACACACAAGAAGTTTGCCTTGCAGATTTCTGTCAGAAATCCAGACCCTTTCTTTCAGTTTTCAACGTACAAAAATGCTCACACATTTTTAGTTACTCATTCCTAGTTACTCACGCATACAAAGCACTGTCTATAATAAAGCTAACAAAGTCTAGGCCTGCCATTAGAAGTATTGATATCAAAATGAGGCCAAGTTACAAAAAATAATACTGGCTATCTTAGCACACACAAATTAAACAAGCTGTATTCGAAAGCAATGCTACCCAATGTTTCCTAAATAATTTCTTATAACTTGGCCCTGTGTTTTTTCATCTTACCATCTGAAGAGAATGTGGTCATTCAAACTATGTTTCATGTGAGTGTCAAATGCCAATCATAGTGGAAATAATGTGCAAGTCAGCTGTTACACTAAAATTTTAAAATGCTAAAATAAAAAAGGACTGCTCTATATGTTTGAACAATTGTGTGCATCGAGTGCTTTGGGTGTGTGAAAAGCACATCATGGAAAAAAAATGCATTATTATTATAATTATATTATATCATATTATATTATATTATATTATATTATATTATTATCATTCATATATTGTTCATTAAATTGTGTTCACAAATTGACTGACTGCCCTCATCTGACTGACAAATATACAGTACATTAATGGGGAAAACATGTGTCTGCATATGTTAGTAAGATTCAATATTTATTTAGTTGGCCTAAATATTTGTCAATTTTATCTGTATTTATGTCCCCCCCCCCCCCCCCCCCCATTTCTCTAGTGCAAATAATTGTATGTCTCTTGCTATAAATGTTTGTAAATGTGAATGTTATATGCTGCTAGAAAAAATTCTCCATGGGGATAATAAAGTTTTCTATTTATCTATCCAGATGTCATTCAAGGAGCATTTAGCGAATTGGAATGCCCTTAAACTCACCAGGGTCACCAGTGGTGTGAAGTAGAGCCAGCAGAGCTTAAAGATGAGGCTGGGCCGTTCCCCGGTCATGTCCTCGATCACGTTGGTCATGCGCTCTGCCCCTGCTCGAGTGACACACAGGAATGACGGTGAGCATTGTGAACTTGTGTATAAAAGAAACCTCCACTGGGGAAAAAACGAATTAAAAATGCAGAGAATGTGAAATTAAGAATATATCTCCTTTGATTCCTGTTTCGCAAAATTGCTTTCTTTTTCTTTTTTTTGTTATTCACATTTAAAAAAGGCTCTAGGGTTTGTTTTGTAAACACAATGGAGCGGTGTATTATGGGATTTCTGGCTCTCTGGCAAAAGTCTCTCTTTTGAAGGGAGAAACGGAAACCACGGTTCTTGGTATGCAGGAGTGTGGTTTTCATGGTCATTAATTTGCATAGTGTCTGCATTCAACTCGATACCGTTGTTTCAAATCAAATCAGTAATTTCTCCGGCGTGTATAAAGCCACAGCCATTTTTAAACACAAATGGCAACAAAAGGTAAGTAACTTTGAAACCAGAGATTCAGTGATATCCTACCATTCTCTGCATTTTTAGTTGTTTTTTTCCAGTGGAGGTTAACAACCCTTAAAACAGCTTCTCCTGTTTTTGGCGATGAAGGAAAGTTCCTGTTAAAAGGCAGTCTGATTTTCAGTATTTTTCTTGTTGGTTGGATTTACAGGTTGTACTTTTTTGTTGTTGAATTTATACATTTTTAAAATGTATTTTATACATAAATACATTTTCATTACCTCTTCTGTACATTGTGGGTACTCTGTATTGGTTCTTGTTCATAACCCATTCCCATTTACTGACTTTTTAAAAAACATTTTTAGTTCCACAGTGTTGTTTTAGAAAGGCACAGTTTTTTGGAAGGTACACTGTTTTGTGCAGTAATGTGTTACAGCCAGGTATCTTCCTCAGTAAAAGTCCAAGCAGCAAAGTCCTGCACTCACCAAAGAGCCAGCCCATGGCCAGGACCTCAAACACACACAGGAAGAACACACACGTCCCATTACAGGCATAGTAGTCGAAGAGCTGGAAGACATACATCCCCCCCTGGTGGACAGCAGGGGAAATATGGTCAGGGAGAGACTTGAGATTTGTCCTTTGTGTGACACCTGGAATTGTGATTATGATCAGAATAATTAAAGTGTGGATTATTTCATATGAGCCTGTAACCTCGAACGCAGTAGTAAACCTGATTTATTTCTATCAACATGCTGGTGGTAATTAAAAGGTTATTTGTATAACCTGTGTAAGCCAAAGGAGCCTGTGATAAGGGCATCCTCTGGGTAAACTGATAATGTATGTTGAATTTTTTTTTCTCTCCCCATCTGTCCTCCCACCTCTGTGACCATCACCAGCTGCAAGAAGAAGCAGGTGAGGCAGAAGAGCAGGAGGAAGATCTCTCTGTGCCTGGCCTTCCGCAGTACCGTGGGAAACAGGTCCGTCACCGAAGTAATAAACCCCTCCATCCCCACAAACTGACCGCCAGACAGACAGTCAGACACCCCAAGGTTCACCAGAGAGAGGCAGGGAGACGGGGGGGAGAGAGAGTTTGAGACACAAGGGGAGAGGGAGGGAAGAAAAGAGGGAAAAAAAGAAAGGAAGGGAGAGAGAAAGATGATTTATACATACTAATGCTTTCCTGCTTATGATAAATTATCCAAAAATATACATTTATTACCTCTGCCAAGGAGGTTATGTAATGACTAGGGCCACCTCAATAATTTGATTAAGTAATTTCCACTAATTAAGCACAGACAATGATTGACAGCAAGGTTTATAAGTGACACTTATTTGTTAATTTCAGTTTGATTGCTTCTTAACGTGGACATGCTTCAGTATTTTTAAATGTTGTTCAGGTCATGTTGGGTTTTGTTAGAAGCAGTGGGAAATGCCCATGTTAAAAAAGAGAGCAATTATATAACATTTAATTTGCACAAAATTGTCAAATAAAAAAATAAATGCATGATTCAACTAATTAACTAATCATGGTCTTCAATCAAGACCTTAAGTAGAATCAGGTGCCTTGGTGCTGGGCTAAAACAAAAACCTGCACCCATACTGTACCTTTTTGGATAAGATTGGAGTTCCCTGCTTTAAATGGATGCATATTTTTTTATTATTGCAGCGATAATCAGTCCTAGTCCTGGTCCTGGTCCTTTTCGTTTTTTCCATAAGATCAGTGACCGATTCAGACCCGAGAAACCAGGTGACCTGAGTTAACTGTGTAATCAATTACACTAACTGATCAATTGCTATGCTACTCAAGTGCTTAGTAACACAAAAGCCAGCAGACCCTGTGGCTCTCCAGGACCAGGAGTGAGGACCACTGGCTCACTCCTTGACATGCTTTTCATAGCATTTAAACTTCCATCCATGTTAATTTTTCTTCCTGATTCTCCCCATATTAGATCAACTGATTGATTATATAAATGTCACAATTGTAAGATTAGTCACTTGACTGTACTGTTGGCGGATATCATTGAAATACAAGTTTAAATCCCTGCAGGTCACATGGTTCAGACAAAGAGGTGGACCTAGGGTGCACCGTCCCAATACTCGAAAAATTCACCCTCCTTTCCTCCACTACCATCTCCTCTCCTCCGTGCCCCGAAAACGGATCTTTGTGTTTTAATCTATCTTTAATCTATATTAATTACGTATTAATGGTTACATATTAAATAATGTCTTGATGCAAACCGCAATGTCAGGTACATTGTATACTGTACATGCAAATACTACGTCCAGGCAGTTTTGCATACTTCCGGGTAGGAGGAGTGGTAGTGAAGGAAGTGGAGGAAAGGAGGTGGGGAGTGAAGAATATTTGGACGCACCCCAAGTAACGATGGCTGTCCATCTGTGACAGACATATCTGGAAAAGTAATGGCCGAATTGCCATGGACATTTCTGTGCACACTCATGTTCCCAAGAGAAAGAAACCTGTTGATCTTTGGTTACCCTGTGACCCAGTGGCGTACCGTGGGAGTAGAACTAGGCCTTCTGTAAACTTACCTTTAACGGATGATCACTCTCAATCTGTTTCCGTTTACTTTTCCTGATTGTCAATCAAATAATTGATTCACTCAATAACCAAGAACAAGAAGTAAATTATTAGGCTACCAAGTTATTTTGAGATAGCATTATTGTTCTGTGCAACATAAACTTGTGTTGCATTTTTGTATATCGACATTTATGATGTTGTGTTATCATGCGAAGATTCTGACTTTTAAATGCTCCATGTTTAAATGTTCAACGTAGATTTTCGTAAATGAGTATTTCTAGCCTGTATTATGCGCTGCTCTCAACGATTCGAGACACTTAAGAGGCTTCCCTTTTTTAAATTTATGCTTTCTAATGTTTAAATCGCTTTGACTAATTTTAGTGTCGTTTTAAAATTAATTACATTCTTTAACGCATTCAG
>CM056378.1:40833751-40910950 GCA_029718625.1 Synaphobranchus kaupii
GTTTGGTGTCTTTAAAAAGAGGCTAAAACCATTCATATTTTGATAATAATACCATGGTGCTCAGCCCGGCTTTCAACAACACAAGATCACTTTAATTAACAAGAAATTGTTCGCTTTTAGATAAACCAGTCCTTCTCATAAATGACCCCCCCCCCCCTCTAAACCTTAACCCAATCCCTGCTGAGTAAAGGCCAGTTTATAGTCCAGCGACAGAGTGTCGCTCGACTGAAATCGATGATTTCATGAAATATCATTCGCTGTGTCTTTCATACACTTGTAGGATGTGGGTTTTGGGTTGCTCATTTATAATGATATTCACGCGCTTGCTAGGTAGGTATAGCTATGGGTAGGTAAGCCGACCCTTTGGCTGCACGCACAAAGTTTTCCAACAGAGAAATCTGTCCATTAACAGTTAGCTTATGTGCTAGCTAGTAAGTTGACAGCTCGACCGAAGCCTCCGCTGTCCGAGACAAACGTTACCATAACAACAGAGGCAGCTACAGGGTCAAAGTTGAATTTATTTTATGTCTCAGTGACATCTTCAGCGACCGTCGCAGCGACCACAGGACAACAGTCGCCCGAAGTATAAACCAAATGTCGCTGCAACCAGCGACATCCATGGCACGTCGTCGGTCGCAGCAACACTCTGTCGCTGGACTATAAACTGGCCTTTAGGTACTTAGGGGGTGGCTGAAGAAAAAAGTTTCAGTTCAGTTGAAGTTGGTTTTGGAGCATCTGAGAAGTTTTTCCTCTTATTTGTGGTGGTGGTTCCTTGGTTGTGTGTCCTTCTATTCCTGTTGCGCTGGAAGAGTGTAATACTGGCAATATTTTGCTTATCGGTCTCTCTCTCTTTGCTGTTAACCTCTAAACCTGGTTTAATGTCTATTTGTAAAAAAGTAGCAAACCTACATTCATTAGTGAATGTATGATTTCAATGAATTCTAATTGTTTTTCATTTAATAAAATTATTTAAGCTTAAGACTTGATTTAGACTTTGTTTGGACTTTTTGGTTGATTCCACCAGGTTACTGTTCGACTGACCTATCAATGAATTTGGCGATTTAATTGATGATTGTCATTTTTAATAATAATTATTAAATTAAATCACTTAAAATTAATTTTGAATGTAGGTTAAGTGAGGGGTTCTAGCACGTAATATCACTTATGTTCAGTATTCAGAGGGTTCAGTATTCAGTATTTAACAAGTGCATTGACTGTTGGATTCAGGAAATAAACATTTTAACTTCCCCGAAACACCAAAGCTAATATGAGAGAGTGAATATAATAACAACAGTAACATTAACAGTACAAGACTGCCTGATTAGGGTGGTCATCATCAAGCTTTGTAATACACTGCTAAAGGGCACTTTGGTCTAATCAGTTTTGGCAGTACAGTGGAATATTCAATAGAGTGGAGTTTCCCATTTGTGATTTTCTGGAAATTTTAAACAAATTCGTTTTTATGATTTGTTATATCCTTATATATTTGTTACAATATTTGTTATATTTGTGTACAAAGAGCTGCCATACCTGATTCCGCCACTTCCTCTATAGCGACGCCCTGCTCATGTGCCATGAACCCCAGCACGGAAAAGACCGCGAATCCCGCCACCACACTGGTCCCACTGTTCAGCAGACACAGCCAAAAACAATCCCTGCAGAAACACCACCAGGAGGCTGAAAGAATTTGCTGACCTGTCCACATTTTTACATTAATTTTCTTTCAAAGAAAAACAGATTAAATGTTTGCTGCAAAGTGACTTCCAGGATAAATGCATTACGCACTTATTGTACGTCGCTTTGGATAAAAGCATCTGTCACATGAATGTATTGTAATGTAATAAATATGGACATTTTGGACTTTCACCAGACAAATATCTCGGTACTGCACTGACAAAGAGTATTGTATACTTATGTTTAAGAATTCCTGTCCCAGTGTACTGTGGGTAAGCTAGGGCCTTACTTGTAGCAGTTGTTGTTATAGGTGTTGTAGCTACCCAGCACAACCAGAGTACCCACTCCAACACTGTAGGAGAAGAAGATCTGAGATCCTGCATCCATCCACACCTGTAGGCTCAGATGAAAAATGGGCCTTATTTATCAATATGGTAGTAAAAATTAGCGTATATTTGCACATACCAACTTGTGTACAAAAAGCTCACGTGTGATTCATCAAACTTGCGTAAACCACTGGTCTGATCGTAAGTGTGTTTGTAGGTGATAAATCAGATCGGTCGTATATAAGAAAGCGCGTGCACATCATTATGACCATACTCACACGCCCATTTACTACCATATTTGGCAAGGCCACCTCCTTTAAAATGCACATGCCAATGCAGTTTTCTCCAGTATTATAGGCCATTGCGGGCATCGTACCATAGACCCACGTTCATTTTGATAAATCCAGAAATTTGCGTAAAAATGGTTGTATACACACTTTACGATCAGATTTGAACGTATGTATGAATGATAAATGAGGCCAAGTGAGCCCTAGGGCCCCTCAATTACCGGAGAAAAAGTAACAGGCATTCAGCAGCGGGATTTGTTGGGGCCCTGGGCCTAGTTCAATAATCCATGCCTGCCTGCTGTGACATCCCAAACCATGAACACATTGAGGGTGTGGCTTAAAAATTCACATGTTCCCTGGCTGAGTGAAATAAGGAAAGATTAATTTTGCTGTGGTAAGGTGATGGGGCACAGGTATATGCTGATGTTACGGAGTACTTACCTGTGGGTCTGCCAGGCGGGTGGGGTCAGGGTACAGGTAAAACACTACCCCCTGCAGAGCTCCAGGTAGAGTGAGCCCTCGTATCAACAACACCAAAAGCATCAGGTATGGGAAGGTAGCTGTGAAATAAACCACCTGCCGAGAGAGAGAGAGAGTGACTGTCTTTTACATGTAGACGTACAATGTTCATTTTGGATCCTTTGGCACTTACACTGCCTGGCCAAAAAAAAGCATGCACCCGTCATGCATAGTGCCCACTGTACAAGCCTCTGGAGGCAGTGTTATTATCTGGGGTTGCTTCAATTGGTCAGGTCTAATCTCAGCAATGTTATGCAGCAATAAAATGAAGTCAGCTGAGTACCTGAATGTATTGAATGACCAGGTTATCCCATCAATGGGCATATTCCAGGACGACAATGCCAAGATTCATCGGGCTCAAATTGTGAAAGAGTGGTTCAGGGAGCACAAGGAATCATTTTCATCATTGGCCACCAGAGTCCTGACCTTAACCCCATTGAAAGTCTTTGGGATGTGCTGGAGAAGACTTCACAGAGTGGTTCGACTCTCCCGTCGTCAATACAAGATCTCGGCCAAAAATGAATGCAACTCTGGACGGAAATAAATGTTGTGACGTTGCATAAGGTTGTTGAAACAATGCCACGACGAATGCGCG
Organism: Synaphobranchus kaupii; assembly: GCA_029718625.1. NCBI lineage: Eukaryota > Metazoa > Chordata > Actinopteri > Anguilliformes > Synaphobranchidae > Synaphobranchus > Synaphobranchus kaupii. Next base: position 40,837,153 of record CM056378.1, read on the forward strand.
CTGTAATCAAAGCTAAAGGTGGTCCAACAAAATATTAGAGTGTGCAACTTTTTTTTTGGCCAGGCAGTGTATTTAAAGAGTAGGTAGTTCCTAAATGTTCTAACCGAATTCCCAACCTGGTTCTCTCAATCTGGCCACCAATTTCTAAGTGTCTAAAATAAATTTCCATGTTTGTGATGAAAATTCTGGCATGAATCTGACCAAATTCTGGCTGCGTGCTTCAGGGGGAGTGTGTCAGGTAAATGATCTCACCTCCACTGTAGAGTGTGTTGAGATTGTGTGATGAAGGAGGCTATACAAGTGCAATTCATAAGTTATAAGCCCAAGAGCCCATCAGATATACTTGTGGTTTTGTTAAAAATAATTATTTCTTGATGAGGGATTTTTCTTTTCTCAGAATAAATTTATTTCAATTAAAGGTTGTATTTTTCTAATTTTTTCAGTGTGAGATTAAGCTAATTCACCAAAAGGTGCATTTTTTATAACAAACAGTTACGGCTGTAACCATGTTCTATGAGTTCCGGATGATTAAAAAGGTCCCGAGTGACTATGATCCGTAATGGTCATCCGGAAATCATAGAAGATGGTTACAGCCGTAACCATTCGTTCTATTTAGTTCCTGTAGGACAATTATCATTCTGTGTTTCTTTTCCCAGTCCTCTTTCTGAGTAGGAAACTCTTTGTGCCTGCATAAAACCCCAAGAATGCCCCTATGTCTGTGTAACATTCAAATACTATCTTTCACTTCCCTTCTGGATCTCCAGGCTCCTGGGATCAAAGCGCTAGATAACAATAGGAGGGAGGTTAACAACCACCTAGCATAACCCCAGACGATTGTGCATCGCAAACCACGAGCGAGGTGTGAACCCTGCTATCAGATAGCCTCTGATCGCGCCAGCACGGCGCCCAAAGAATCAATCGGCGCTCTTATACGCCTAGCGGGCGTCCCCAGTATTTCAATGCTCATGAATGGAGAAAGTAGCCTCTTATTCGATATTACCAATACTGCAGTTTCTGATGCCTAACGGAGCCGAATAATAAGCTGTGTCCAAGTCCTTATTATCCTGCAGCACCGCGTCTCTGAGGTTGCCAGCCCACGCTGCTAATGAATAATCAACAATCTCCCCCTAAACTAAACTTGAAGTAATCATGTTTGGTATGGTTAGCTCCCAAAATTCATAACGAAAACCAAGAGACAAAATATATCCATGTATTTTGTAGAGTTTGAGAGTTATCTAACCTAATCACATTCCCTTACTAATTTGTTAAAATTAGTGTGACCCGCCCCGGACGGGCACTGTGGCAAGGAGGTGAAGGCGGGTGCTCCAAACAACCAATAGCAGCGTAGACCCCCCCCCCTAGCCAGTCAGGTATTTTAGGGGGGCGACCTCAGGGGCTCGCTCTCTTTTTTCTTTTTTCTTCTACGACTTCACCTGGACTCCTGCGTCTTTTGGTTAATTCCAGCGACCCACGCCTCCGATAGAAAGACTGAGCATCCGAGTTTTTCGTTCGGCTCAGAATCGGCTGCATTATCACGCGTTGGACATCCACTGGGCCTTGGAGATCCTTCTTCTTCTCTTCACCTTTTTCCTGGTTCGCGCTCGACTAGTAAGTAACCCCATCATTCCTCTCAATTACCCACTACCAGTCGAGTCGTACCACTGCTTTTCTGGATAATATCGTTCCTATATTGTGTTGTACCGCATCCCTTTTGTTGAGTGTGATTGTATAGTGTTTAGTAGCTTAAATATAGTAGCGATGTGTGTAAATAGTAGTAACATCAGTGCCTTGGTCTTCCTGTAACCCCACTACAAGGAAAAGTGATATCGCACTTCTATTTCAAGCTTAGTGTATGTGTAGTTTTAATTACTGCAATATATTGTAATATTAATATCGCCATATCCCTGTGTCTGTGTTTTGTTATATTGTGTTGAATACTAGTAGTGTAATACTGTTAGATTCCCGGCGGATTCCCGCATCACCCTATTAAACCTCATTGATTAAACTGAATGTTTGGGCCTGTTTCCTCTCTCACGCTGACGAAATGAACCACTAATAAAGTCACATCGAGACATTTGAATCTTATAAGTGCCGAGGGTGAATTCCCTCACTGCATATCACGTGTTTAAGGTCGATAAAGGGTGATCTATAGTGACTTGGGTTCAGTATTCAGAGTACTGAGCCGCTAACAAGGGTAACTGAAGGTGATCCCTGAACAATGGTCCACAACTATTGTGTTGTAATTAAGAATAAATTGGTTAATTAAATTAATTCTAATTTAATAGATAAAATCATTCTGAATTACATACCATCAATTTGACATTCCTAAGACCATTAGGGTTGCCAATATGGATGACGTATACCCAAACTGTCAGGAGGGACTATCATTCTTACGCGGATGCCAAAGCCGTAGGTAAGACGGTTGCACTGACCGTTGAGCCTGGAACCACATTGACGTGATAAAAACCTGAACAATGTGCAGGGGGACGCCCATGTCGCCGTTTCACAAATTTCTTTAAGAAGTACGCCTTCCAGGGCTGCCCATGCATACTTCTGGTGGATCGGTCCTGGATATCAATAGGTGAGGGTTTAGTACTAGCCTCATAGGCCGTGGCTACTGCCTTCACTACCCATCGGGAGAGGCTTTGAGCCGAGAGCGCTGTCCCTTTGGTCTTGCCGTAGCAAACAAAAGAGTTGCCCTGTAAGAGTTGCCCAAAAGAGTTGCCCTCTGGAGGAAGCGGTAGCTTCGACGTAAACATCGCAGCACACGCACTGGACATATCAGGTGTGCGTCCCGCACGTCCTCGCCTGGCGGGGGGCGAAGCGCCGTGAGCTTGATCGGCTAGTTGATGTGAAATGCCGAAACGATTTCAGGGAGAAACTATGGATTAGGCCGCAATGTGTCCCCAGAGTCTGCTGGCCTCCACGTTAGACACTCTGCGCTGAAGGAGAGAGCGCAGAGCTCACCAAACGCGTTTTGCTGATGCCATCGCTAGCAGAAATGCCGTCTTTAAAATAGCAAGCCACTTAAGGCTGATCATCCCAAGAGGCTCATAGGGCTGAACCGTGAGCGCTCTCAACACAAAGGGGAGATCCAAGGAGGGAGCTACCAGTGACCTCGCAAGTCTCAGCCGCCAGGCACCCGTCAGGAACCGGCTGACCAGGTAATGGCTCCCTGCAGGCTTGTTATGTACCCAGACATGCCTGCTGGATATGACAGCCGCATAGGTTTTCAGTGTGCTGGCTGCTTTCCCGTTATTAAGTAAGGACTGTAAGAAGTCAAATAGTACAGGAACCGGACAGTGTACATGGTCCGCACCTTCCCGTAAGCACCATGTGTTCAATGGATGCCACATATACCCCTAGGCCCTGCTCGTAGAGGGGGCTCTGGGATTAAGTCACGTCCGTTGGACAGGGGAGCCGCACTCCGTCAAACAGTGCCGCTGTGTTGTGATAGCAGATCCTCCCGAAACCTGAGTTTTATTGGCCATCTGGGGGCTACCAGCAGGAGCTTGTGGTGGCTCGTGCTGCCCCTGTGCAAAGTCGCATTGCTCAGTGACTGGCCACTCGTGCGGTAATGCGTCTATCCCCAGGGTGCTCGAATACTCGTTAAGGGAAACCACTGGGGGCAATGAGTAGACTATTGAGAGGCGAACAGGTGTGTTTGAGCACGACCGAAGTGACACCATATCTCCTCCACCACCTCAGAGTGGAGACGCCATTCGCCGGGATGAGTCTCCTGGCAAGATAGTACATCTGCTGTGCCATTCCGAATACCTGGTAGGTGAATGGCACGCAGGGAGGTAAGTTTGAGAAGTGCCCATGTTAGCAGGTGCTGGGTCACTTCCAGCGATCGGCAGGACTTTAAACCATCTTGATGATTTACGTGATATACTGCTGAGGTGTTGTCTGACCTCCCTATCACATGCGTAGTACGGGCAAGAAATGTCTCAGTGCTAAAAATACTGCTTGGAGTTTGAGCACGTTGATATTGTCCAACTGATGCTGTCGGGACCATAACCCCTGAGCTGGGAGGTGCTGGCAGTCAGCCCCCCAACCGCTCAGTGAAGCGTCCATCGTAACGACCACACGTCGTGAAGGTATAAGCCCCATCCGGACCCCTTCTTTCAGGCAGCTCACTCGTCCCCATGGGCGGAGTAGGTACCCTGATTCGGGCATGACGGTCCCACCTGCGGTGCAGCGACTTGGTGTTCAACCAGCGTTGAAGTGGCCTGGCTGCCAGGAGTCCGAGAGGCACGACTGCTGAGGTGGCCAAAATTAGGCCCATAAACCTCTGAAAGTCCTCATTTCAAGGAACTGATTCACTCGAAACTGAGATACTGCTTTGAGCACAGTGATTATGCGACGGGCGTCAGTTCATGCTTTTTTGAATTGAGCAGCAGACTGATGTATTCGATTGACTGTATCGGAATCAGCTGGCTCTTGCCATAATTGATGTTGATGCCCACCTTGCAACATGTTCCAACGTCTCGGCAGTGTGTGTGAGCGCCATACCGTATGATTGTGCACATATCAGCCAATCGTCTAGGTATGGTATGATTCTCAGCCTCCTCAGCCTGAGCGGTGATAGAATCACGCTCATGCAGCGAGTAAGTACACGTGGGGCTAAAGACAAACCGAACGGAAGGGCATTGAACTCATATGCCCAACCTCGAAATTCAAATCGTAGGAACGATTATGCTCCACCCCGACAGGGATGTGGGAGTATGCATCTTTTAAATCCACAGCCGCGAACCAATCCTTCCTGTTAGTACGGCGTGTATAACGTTCAACGTCCGGAGCATCCGGAAAGTATCGTTTTAGATACATATTTAGGCCTCTCAGATCCAGTACCATTCACTCGTGAGAGCCTTCCCATTCACCAGCTGGTGTCGGTGGCCTGACCGCCAGATGGACCAACGGGGTTATGTCGCGAGTCCGGTCCCAGTGCATGGGCGGACGGACGACGAAAAGCTCCCCTGCCATACGCAGGTTGTGCGTCCCTACTAACCATTGGTTGGGACCAGCGCACACCAAAATGTTGAGGGGGGGGCATCTGCCTCTCGCTGTGTCTTAAGGCATCATTGAATGAGATGTCGACCTCTGCATCAAGCATCGTCTGCGACTGCGCGAGCATTAGTCATGACAGCGAATTACCAATTTGCGCTGCTCTGGCAGCCGCTCTATAAGCCTTACAGAGTAGATTGTCTGTTGCTCTGCATTGTGGCATACAATCTCTGGCCATCCTATACATACCAAGGCGTGGCCAGTCTTTATTTAGCTCCACCAAAAATCACTGATGCTGGCATAACCAATCGTACCCCCTGAGGGGCTCATCGGTGAAACCTTAGACGTCCCCGAAGTGCTAGCCTGAGGCATATTGCAACCTATGCGTGCCAAGGCCACACGGAGAATGGTTTCTAGGGAGGCCGAGTAACCCACTGCTTTAACTGTTGGTGGGACTCCTCTCGTCCCTCTGTCAGATTGGTCTGCTGTCTCGGACCAACTCTGACTAAAGTAGGTGTTTGACACTGCTTTAGAAAGGGCGTCAAAACCATCACAGTCAGCTGTTGCGCTGCAGTGGGTGGCTGCGTAACTTCCGTGGACAGGTTGCCGCCCTTACCAGCCTTGCCCTCTCTTCGTGCAGGGGCCTCGGTGGTGGGAGTACCCTTATGTTTGGGCGCAACCTCTACTGCCGCTGGCGTTCTGCCCGAGGGAGGCATGTGCACAAGGTGCTCATGCCTTAGAAAAATAACGAGCACTCGCAGACGATAAAACGTTGCGGTGGTCCTTAATGGGGGAAGCCGCAGCGAATCACGCTGTCTTATAAACCAATCGATTTCGTACCACGCTCACCGATTGGAAACGTTTTACTGGGGATTTTTTGCTGTGGCCAGTACAGACTTAAAAATCAGTCACCAGAGCCGTAGCTCGTGGATTGTAAAAAATCAGATCTCACTCGGGTACACGCAGGCCCAGGTTCGATCTGGACAACTAAATGTCTTACTGGGGTGCCGCCGCAGCCAGTACAGGCTCAGCAGCTGTCTGAGAAAGCTGGGAAGTTTAAGCTGGAGCGTGCAGAACTGGCTGCAATGTTGGAGGCTCAGCGAGCTGAGAACAGTGGCCTGTTAGCCACAGAATTAGCCACGGCCAATAAAGTGATTGTCTCTCGAAATGAACAGCTAGCAGAAATGTTAGTGGATAGAGATAAATCAAAGGTCCAGGTGACCAAACAGGCAGATGATTTGAAAGCCACTGTGGCAGAAGTAGATGCAACGCATGTGCATCAGAGAGCTGCAGAGAGATGTAGGTGCATACAAAGATGCTATATGGCTCTCAAGGCTGTCCAGCCAAAACTAGTTAACCATACTGTAGGTCTCTGCCTACCTTAGACAAACACGATATTGAAGCAAAATAACCCCAATAAATAAAAGGGGTTTTTCTATTCTTCAGAGATGTTTTCTTGATGTGTTTGCTTTGGTTATACCATGATATAGCAACCTATAAAGGTTTATTTTAGTTTAGACCCTTGATGTGAAAAGTGTTAAATAATGTGGTGCAATTTGGCCAAAGAACCTGGATAATGAAGTTGTCCTCATGAACTGTGTATAACGTCTTTCTTTGTTTCCAAGGACTAATGACTTACCTCATCACCCTCAAAAAAAAGGGGGGAATGTAATGGTTACACAGGGACATTTTGGGACTCTGGCTTTCTGATCATGAGACTGGGCCTCCTGCGGAGTCATCCACAAATAACACTCCTCATCAAATGAGACACAATGGGGTGTCTGTCCACATTCTTCATGTGACTCTGAGATGAACACAGACTGCTTGATCGATCAGGCGCCTGTTTGGGTAGGAACAGACACCCCATTGTTGAGAAGGAGAGGGGAGATCCAAATTTAACACACACGCACGCACGCACGCACGCATGCACGCACGCACGCACGCACTGAGGTGATTGCAAATATAAATATATATAAATAGCTGGTCCATCTAGGTTTCATTGTTGGTTCCAAGGGAATGAGTCAATCTGTTGTATGGGTGCCCTAAAGCCATCTACCAATTGGGATCAAAGGGATTTTGACCATAAAAACCCATGGAACCTTACCAACTTTGCTCTGATGGGAAAGGCGCAGCCTTACCCCGACCACACGCACCCGGAGGGCTCTGATGGTAAAGACGCTGTCTTACGCCTACCAGATGCACCACTGAAACCCTGACGGACTTCTGCGTTTCCCAACCTGCATCTCGCCTGATCACAGAGTTGGCCTGCCACCGTCCACAGAATAACCCAAGCTGGTTTATTCTCAACAGCTGTTTTGAGGACACGTTTCTTCGAACTGTTCCTCTACTGTCTCTATTGCGGCCGGACCCAAGTGGAGATCTGTGCACGTCCACGTCGACCTGACTGGAAACCTGTTGCGACCCGACTTCGGAGAAGAAGTCTCCAGGAGTCCACGCACCTGCCGGGACCTTGGATCAGCTGACGAGCTGACATCACTCTTACGGAATCGGGACTGGCCTCCCTTTGTTACCGTTAAGTATTGAAACGCATTTTAGCTTAGATCCCGCTGATGTCAGGAACTACCGTCCTGTATCTCTCTTGCCCTTCCTGTCCAAAACAATTGAACGTGCTGTCCTTAACCAACTGTCTGTTTTTCTCCACCAGAACAACCTGCTTGACCCGCATCAGTCTGGCTTCAGAACCGGCCATTCCACCGAAACTGCTCTCCTGGCTGTGACTGAGGCACTCGCCACTGCTAGAGCCTCCTCCCTCTCCTCTGTTCTGATTCTCCTTGACCTGTCTGCGGCATTCGACACGGTCAACCACAAACTCCTGATCTCCACACTCGCTGAGATGGGCATTTCTGGAACTGCCCTCTCTTGGTTTGCATCATATCTCACTGATAGATCCTACCAAGTCTCCTGGAAGGGTTCCGTCTCTGCTCCCCGTCCCCTGTCTACAGGAGTCCCGCAGGGATCTGTACTGGGTCCTCTGCTGTTCTCTATGTATACTAAGTCTCTTGGCTCAGTAATCCATTCACATGGCTTCTCATACCATAGCTATGCTGACGATACTCAACTCTTCCTCTCTTTCCCTCCCTCTACCCCACAGGTTAAGGAGAGGATATCTGCTTGTCTGACTGACATCTCTGAGTGGATGGCTACCCATAACCTGAAGCTCAACCTTGACAAGACAGAGCTCCTCTTCATGCCGTACAAGACCTCCCCACTACATGACCTCTCCATCACCGTTGATGGGACCGTGGTGGCTGCCTCCCGCTCTGCAAGGAACCTGGGGGTGGTCCTGGACGACCGGCTGGACTTCAAAGAGCACATCAGGGCGACGGCACGGTCCTGCAGGTTCCTCCTGTACAACATCAGGAGGATTCGACCGTACCTGACCACCTACTCCACCCAGCTTCTTGTCCAGACCATGGTCACCTCACGCCTGGACTACTGCAACTCCCTGCTCGCAAGCCTACCAGCCTGCGCCATTCTGCCTCTTCAACTCATCCAGAATGCAGCTGCCCGGCTTGTGTTCAACCTCCCAAAATTTTCCCACGTAACCCCCCTGCTGAGGTCTCTCCACTGGCTGCCAGTTGCAGCCAGGATCAGGTTCAAAGTTCTGACCCTGGCCTACACTGCAGCCAATAGGACAGGCCCCGCCTACCTGCAGGACTTAATCCAGAACTATGTTCCTGCTCGACCACTTCGCTCTTCTACAGCAGGGCGACTGGCACTTCCCCCCCTCCGTGTCAAAGGCTCTCGCTTGTCCCGACTGCGGAGTTTTTCCACATTAGCACCTCAGTGGTGGAATGAACTTCCCATTCCCCTACGTTCTACTCCAACCCTGCCTGCATTCCGTCGAGGCCTGAAGACACACCTCTTCAGACTCCACCTTGACTGATATCCTCACCTAGGAATATCAGTTCCCTGTTGCCTGTGTTTTCCTGTCTGCTTATTATAGTTTATAATAGTATTTGGAATGTTTTATCATAGTATAGTTTATAATAGTATTTGGAATGGTTTATAATAGCATAGTTTATAATAGTATTTGGAATGGTTTATAATAGTATAGTTTATAATAGTATTTGGAATGGAAGTGTGGTGTTGCTGATTTGCCCACAGCTTACTGTGAACTACAGTCAACGTTCATTGCTAGGGATAGCTGCTACATTATGCAAAGGATGTGCTTTGCCTCGTCTGTTCTGTAATGATGATGATGTCTCTGTACGCACTTACTGTACGTAGCTTTGGATAAAAGCGTCTGCTAAATAAATGTAATGTAATGTAATGTAATGTATTTAGCACTGACATCAATTGATAGGTTAGCATAAAATCTGTAATACCCTGTTGAGGTCATTTTACTGCTGGTTCCTACTGTTGTTTGTATTTTGTTTTGCTATGCGCGTTTTGGTCAGGAATAAACAATTTCCCTGACCTTATAGTTTTACACCGTTAAAACTTTATATGTATCAGACTGATAAAACGAGCTAACCACAAAATATAGTTTAGCGTGTCATTAACCCATAACACAAACTAACCATTGTTAATGGTAGGACTGTTAGCTTCTGTATTTAGCCGTCACATAATTATCATTTCCTCTGATTAAGATTAAGTCATAGAATGCTATATCAATTATTGTTTCTATTATTTACATATTCAAAAAAAAGTATAAAACATATGTCATTTTTCCAACCCATTGTCGTGTCTACGTTATTTCACTAAGTTGGGCTCTATTGACGTATAGAATTCTAATTCAGTGTTGAACTTAATTAATTCTGAATAAAAGTGACCAAACCTCACTACAACTGTCTATCCGCCGCTAGTTGGTCCCACTCATTGAGGTTGATTCCACACTTCTGCAGTGAGTGCTTTAGGAGGTCTTTTTGTCGCTTCTTTGGAGCACCAACTGGTCTGGTGCTGTGGGAGAGTTGTGAGTAGTAAAGTTGATTTGGCAGTCGGGAATCCGACATTCTGTAGATATGACCAACCCACCTGAGCCGATGGAGGAGAATGGTGGATTCCAGGCTGGTTGAAGAAGCTCTCTCGAGTACGGTCGCATTTGTTACCTTGTCTTGCCACTTGATGCGCAGGATTGTCCTCAAGCATCTTTGATGGTACGTTCTTCCATTTAGCAGCGTGTGCGTGTAATGGCGCCGGGTGCACAAACCGGAACCAATCTTGACCTATCGACTTTCTGGATCCGGGGCAAGACGTAGTCGAGACGCTGGGAAAGAAGACAGGCTGCAGCCCTGATGCGCCGTCAGAGAAATCCTCTGTGACACCCCGGACTAGGCGTTGATCGGGGGCCTACCCCTATCCGTTTGATTCTAATAAGAATCTATACCACAGTGGCAGCAGTATCGTAACCCTGACGTGGGGGGCTTGTGGGTGCTGCACCTTGCCCAGAGGTGGCCCAGCACAGTGGTGACTAAGGGGTAGTGACATTCTCCCCAAGACCCTGGAAATCCCGAACAAGGGCCTCGCCACCGGATGCAGTTTTAAGTCTTACCCAGGACCCATCGATGTAGCACCACGCTAAATGATAGGGAAGCCTCACTGGTGTGCCACTGCAGCCAGTACCGACTTAGAATTAGTCAGCTGAGCCGTAGCTCACCGCTTGTATGGTAGCGGATCTCACTGGGGTACATTTTCCACACCCAGGTTCGATCATTGGAATCTCATGCCTCAGCAAAATAAGGAGCACTCACAGACAAAAACGTGATGGTGGTCTGTTAGTAGGAAACAAAACCAAGGCAGATAGTATAGCGAAGCATGCGTACTCTGCCTTACAAACGAATCAATGTAACAGATCTCACTGGGGTATACTCTCCATGCCCAGGTTCGATCAACAAAATTTCGTACCATAGTACAATACAGAGCACCTGCAGATGATAAAACGTGGCAGTGGTTTCCTGTCTGTTTATTATAGTTTATAATAGTATTTGGAATGGAAGTGTGGTGTTGCTGATTTGCCCACAGCTTACTGTGAACTACAGTCGACGTTCATTGCTAGGGATAGCTGCTGCATTATGCGAAGGATGTGCTTTGCCTTGTCTGTTCTGTAGTGATCTTGATGATGTCTCTGTATGCACTTACTGTACGTCGCTTTGGATAAAAGCGTCTGCTAAATAAATGTAATGTAATGTAATGTAAGGGAAGTTGAGGCAGGTACTATAGCAAATCAGGCACATTCTGCCTTATAAACCAATCGCTATCGCACCACACTAGCCTATTGGGAAGCCTTACTGGTGTGCACGTGGCAGCCAGTACAAACTCAGAATCAATCAAGCTGTAGCTCACGATTGTGTGGTAACACATGTCACTGGGATACCCCTTCACGCCCAGGTACGATCAACAGAATCTCATGCGTTAGCAAAACAAAGAGCAACCGCAGACGATAGAATGTTGTCGGTGGTCTTTTAGTAAGGAAAGTTGAGGCAGGTAGTGTAGCGAGTCATGCGCACTCTGCCTACAAACCAATCGCTACCACACTGCGCTAGCCGATTGGGAAGCCTCACTGGTGTGCTCGCGCAGCCAGTACCGGCTTAGAATCAATCACTGGAGCCGTAGCTCGCCGATTGTTTGGTAGTAGATCTCACTGGGGTACCCTCTCCACACCCAGGTTCGATCAATGAAATCGCAGAAAGATACAAACCTGTACTTTACTGCATACAAACCTGTTCACCGCGTAACTTGCTTCACTAGAGTGAATGCAGTAAATGCGGTAGCACCGCGTGCCTACCGCTGCAGTATCCTAGAGTTGATATCCGTGCGAAATAGCTGGGCTATTCGCAGATGCCGCTCATAAGTGCTTATCCTCACCTTTGGAGTGTGATAAGCATCGTGTTAGAACGATAAAAATCGCCACCCCGACCGAAGTCACGAGACGCTGTGGGATCTCACACAGGATACAGTCTCAAGGCTCAAAAAAATGCATTGGCGAGAAAATTGAAGAGGAAGTCCGCAGTCACTATGCGTAGGTCATGTACCATGACAAATTCTGGTATAAGAGTCCCGATGCATCTGGCCCCAGAAGGCCATCCATATTGGCGACCCTAATGGTCTTAGGAACTAAATAGAACCCTTTTTACTCATCTTTACCAGGGGTACCAATAATTGCGTTGGGCACTGTATACTGCAGAATACACTGACTTCTATCACTGTCACTATTATTGCTCTTATGGTTTGCACATCACCTCTGACACCATTTTCTCAAATTACCTCAAGCTGCTAAATGAATGATGAACACCAAAGTTCAGGTTAATTCTTTCTTTACTCATGCATGTGAATACATTTTATTTTTTAAATGTCCAAATCAATCTTCTTTTTCAGTGATGATAAAGCAAGCAACATCCTTCACAATCTTTAACTGAACAAAATTTGTTGGCAGATTCATTAAAAGTTACCTGATAGATTTTAGAGCAAAAGTGGTAAAAACAGAATCTAACAGAGACACAGAAACCAAACTGACGGTTTGTCTCAGCGACTTTGAGGAAGATGTTTGTTGGGATGAAATGTCAGTGTGGTTTACTTGTCATTGATTCTATTAAGTATTCCAAAGTATCTCACTCTTCGGAGAAGTTGCCTGGATAAGGAAATTCTTTAATTTTCTCACACAGTAGCTCTGGGACAGACCTTGCCTGTAGACTTCACCCCCTTCCAGATGCAGAAGTAGCAGATGATCCACATGGAGATGAGACACAGTAGCACCTCCCACCTCACACTGCCCACCTCCTCAATGCCCCCCGAGATCAGCAGCACACGTTTCCTGGGGGGAGAAAATGAGGAAAGGGAGGGAAGCAGAAAAAAATAAATATTCAATTTAATAACATTATTTACATTACAAATATTCTGCCAGGTAAAGGATATGTACAGTATTTACCCCAGGCCTTATTTTCTGATAGTCTTGGATGATTGTGAATAGTAGAGACCAAAATTTTGCTGATCGCATAGAAATTGAGTTTGATACCCTTTTGCTGCATCCTCAGACATGGGTCCAATAGGATCACATTGGGACAAATATTGCTTCAAAAACTACTTTTTTCAATACGCGAAGCTCACAGTATACTCATAAAGGTCTCGGCTTATTTTAGGTCTCGAGCAACATTATAAAAGCACTACCAGCCAGCTATAAATGTATGCATTCTAACTAATGTGAGTGTGCTTCATCATCTTAAACTAACTAAAGAGTTTACAAACGAGCTAAGAGTTTTAGCTGTCTAGCTAACAAGCATGTTAGAAAATGTGCTGCTCCAAATTGTGGGAATATAATGAACGGTGGCTCTAAACTCACTTTTCAGAGTTATAATAGACAGAGGCTCTGGCTGCTTGTTATACAGGTGGATTATGAACACTCCTATCTGTGAGCTTCATTTGGCTGACCATTGTTGGTATGGTGATCATTTTGACAGAGATGATTATTTGCAACCATCAAAGTAACGAAAACAAGCATGTAAAAATTTCTTCCTGAACTACTCAGCTGTTCCCTACATGTCCCTACAAATCACGTTATTTATGTTTCTGTCAGGACAACTCACATATTCAAATGACATGTTTTAATGAATGTGCTGTACAATTATTTTGGTTTAGCGCTGTATGGATCTGCTTTATGTACTACTCTAAACAGGAGATGCCCAAAAACCCCCAAAACAGCAGATCATCCAGTGCCCAACCCCACTATGGGGTCGATTTACTAAGGGTTTGTGTGTACAAAAGCATGTGTAAAATTGTTACCACCTGCAAAAAATCCTCAGAGGTGATCAACTAACCAGATGTAAAGAGGATTGCGCGTGCTAAAATGGAAAGATACCTTCATTTCTCATTTTTGCGGGATAGCCTGAGTGAATATTCAAAATTGGGCATCCCCACGGTATTTGCCGAAATAGTGGGCGGTGGTCATGCAAATAGATTACTTTTGCACGTGCAAAGTGATTTACTAAGCTCAAAATTAAGTTTTTGAAAGGTATTTGCAGGTGCATTTTACAAACCCCAATTCCAAAAAAGTTGGGACAGTATGTAAAATGCACATAAAAGCAGAAAGCAGCAAGATATTTAATGTTTTACCTTATCATTGCACCTTTTTACCGTAAAATGTTAAATATCTTTTCTTTGTACTGTTTTCAATTAAAGGAGCTATATGTAACAAATTTACTGTACTAAATCATAAAATGACCATGATATGTCATCAGATATTAAGGAAACATGCTAAGTCGAAATACTGGCTTCTCTGACAACAATGCTACAGCCAGTATGTTCTCCTTTGAAATTTCCATTCTGGGTCGGAACGTTTGTATTTGTTTTGGCCTGTGTGATTCACTAGTCTCCGAGTTGACCCATTACGAACAACCAGATGTACTCCGGCACTCCGACAGCCGATTTACGAATGCTTAAGCTAAATTCAACATTGTTATCATTTAGCTAGCTAGCTAAAGATTTAAATATATATATGTATATAGTTACTCGCTAAACATACCACTAACGTTAGCTTATATCTGTGTGACCGTAAACATAGCCAGCCATGCATCTAGCTAACATTGACAGAGTCATAAAAAATCCACATGAGCTGGTTTATAATTTGCAAACAATAAATAATAAAAAAATTGCAAACGTATACATTAGCTGATCAACTTACAGTGTAGGACTCGTCGTCGCTTGTCATTGTCGAAATAGAATAAGCTTGTCTCAAAATATAATGTTGCGCTCGTGTTCGTTCAGTGTCTCGACTCTCTCCAATATTGTGAATTTGGATTGCAGTACCCATTTTAAACGCTCGGTGTCAATGTTACATATAGCTCCTTTAAATATATGTAAAAGAGAATTTACAAATCACTGCTTTCTGTTTTAATGTGCATTTTACATACTGTCCCAACTTTTTTTGGAATTGGGATTTGTAGTAACACTGCTTTTTTGCTGTAGCTGCATAGAGCACGCACTGACAATTTTTTTTGCAAACATGCAAAGCCTACAGAGTAAGTTTAGCCATAGTAATGTGCAAGTTACCATGCGAAATACAAATTATACCCAACTAATGCAGTTAAGGTTGTGATGAAACGAAAGGTTACGGTTGTAACCATGTTCTATGACCATGTTTCTCGCCCATAAAAAATCATAGAACATGGTTACAGCCGTAACCTTTTGTTCTATTTCGTTCCTAAGACCATTAGGGTCGCCAATATGGATGACATAATACCCAAAGTGTCATCCTAACGTGGATTCCAAGGCCGCAGGTAAGACGGTTGCACCGACCGTTGAGCCTGGCGCCACATTGACGTGATAAAACCTTGTGAATGTGCAAGGGGACGCCCACGTCGCTGCTTCACAAATTTCTTTAAGAGGTATGCCTTCCAGGGCTGCCCATGCATACTTCTGGTGGATCGGCCCTGGATATCAATAGGCGAGGGTTTAGTGCTAGCCTCGTAGGCCGTCGACTGCCTTCACTACTCATCGGGAGAGGCTTTGAGCCGAGAGCGCTGTCCCTTTGGTCTTGCCGTAGCAAACAAAAGAGTTGCCCTGTACGTCTGGAGGAAGCAGTAGCTTCAACATAAACATCGCAGCGCACACACTGGACATATCAGGTGTGCGTCCCGCAGGTCCTCGCCTGGTGGGGGTCGAAACACCGCAAGCTTGATCGGCTAGTTGATGTGAAATGCCGAAACGCTTTTGGGGAGAAACGATGGATTAGGCCGCAATGTGACCCCTGCTGGACTTCACTTTAGACACTCTGCGCTGAAGGAGAGAGCGCAGAGCTCACCAAACGCGTTTTGCTGATGTCATCGCCAGCAGAAACACCATCTTTAAAAGAGAGAGCCAGGTAAGGCTGATCATCCCGAGAGGCTCATAGGGCTGAAACATGAGTGCTCTCAACACCAAGGGGAGATCTCAGTAGGGAGCTGCCAGTGACCTTGCAGGTCTCAGCTGCCGGGCACCCTTCAGGAACCAGCTGACCAGGTAATGGCTCCTTGCAGGCTTGTTATGTACCCAGACATGCCTGCTGGATATGACAGCCGCATAGGTTTTCAGTGCTGGCTGTTTTCCAGTTATTAAGTAAGGACTGTAAGAAGTCCAATAGGACAGGAACCGGACAGTGTACATGGTCCGCACCTTCCCGTAAGCACCATGTGTTCACTTGACTTAACCCCAGAGCCCCCTCTACGAGCACATGGGGGGGGCATCTGCTGCTCCCTGTGTCTTAAAGGGATAGTTCGGAATTTTGGACATAATGTCTCAATTACAGCTTACCCATGAAGTAGTTGATTGATGGAAACCATCATTTTTGAAGTCAAACTATCATTGAATCCTTTACTTTGTGCTGACCTATATTCTCTGTGGAAGTACGGCGGTGGAGCGAACGTAGCCATTGCAACTTGTTGCTCTTCTTTGTTGTTGTAGTCGACCAGTGCTGGCATTGCATTCGTAGGTAATGTAAAGTATCGCTCCGCCGCCGTACTTCCACAGAGAATATAGGTCAGCACAAAGTAAAGGATTCAACGATAGTTTGACTTCAAAAATGATGGTATAAACACTCAAAATAACCCAGATAGGCTGTTGTCATATTTTATTTGCTTTGGGTGCACTGTGGAGTGTTTAAGTGCGTTTGGTAGTGGATGCTACGGTTACCATAGAGTTGCGCTAGCATTAGCAACGTATGTCCAAAAGAAGGGACAGCATGGAATTAGCTGAAAATGGTTTCCATCAATCAACTACATCATGGGTAAGTCGTAAGTGAGACATTATGTTCAAAATTCCGAACTATCCCTTTAATGCCTCCACAGACCGTTCCAGTGCCTGTCTGGCTGCTTCAGAGAAAACCTGGCCTGGACAACCGGCCGGTCTCTGAATCTTCTTTCTGTGGCATCTGGTAGGGGCGACTGAGCCAACCACACTTGACGCAGAGTCACCGTGAGAAGGAACATTGCTCAACCTAAATCACGGGTCATAAACACAAACACTTGTAGCAACATATTGTTCAATGAGGTGCCAACCTCTGCATCAAGCATCGTCTGCGACTGCGCAAGCATTAGTCATGACAGCAAATTACTAATTGACGCTGCTCTGGCAGCTGCTCTATAAGCCTTACAGAGTAGAATGCCTGTTGCTCTGCATTGTGGTATACAATCTCTGGCCATCCGATACATGCCAGGGTGTGGCTAGCTTTTATTTAGCTCCGCCAGAAAATCACTGATGCTGGCGTAGCCAATCGTACCCTCTGAGGGGCCCGTCGGTGAAACCTTAGACATCCCGAAGTGCTAGCCTGAGTTATATCGCAACGCATGTGTGCCAAGGCCGCACGGAGAATGGTTTCTAGGGAGGCAGAGTAACCCACTGCTATAACTGTTGGTGGGACCTGAGCCTCCTCTCGACCTTCTGTCAGATTGGTCTGCTGTCTCGGACTGACTCTGACTAAAGTAGGTGTTTGACGCTGCTGTAGAAAGGGCGTCAAAACCATCACAGTCAGCTGTTGTACTGCTGCGCGTAGCTGCCTGTGGCCAGTACAGACTTAACAGACAGTCACCAGAGCCGTAGCTCATGGATTGTAAGGAATCAGATCTCACTGGGTTACACGCAGACCCCGGTTCGATCTGGACAACCAAATGTCTTACTGGGGTGACACCGCAGCCAGTACAGACTTAAATTCAATCAACGGAGCTGTAGCTCGTAGATTATACAAAACCAATCCATGGCTCCCCCACATTCAGTGCACAAGGCGCTCCCACCTTAGCCACATAATGAGAACTCGCCGACGAGAAAGCGTGGAGATGGTTTCTAGTAGGGGAAGCCGAGGCAGATAGTGTAGCAAAGCACGTGCACTCTTTCCTATAAACCCATCGATATTGCACCATGCTAAACGATTTGGAAGCCTCACTGGTATGCCGACGCAGCCAGTACCGACTTAGAATCAGTCAGTGGAGCCGTAGCTCACCGCTTGTACGGTAGGAGATCTTACTGGGGTACATTTTCCACACCCAGGTTCAATCACTGGAATCTCATGCAAATCCTCAGCAAAATAAAGAGCACTCGCAGACGAAAACCGTGGCACTTTTAGTAGGAAAAACAAAACCAAGGCAGCTAGTTTAGCAAAGCACGCCTACTCTGCCTACAGACCAATCGATGGATCTCACTGTGGTACTCCACGCCCAGGTTCGATCAACAGAAATTCGTACTTTAGTACAATCAAGAGCACCTGCAGACGATAAAACGTGGAAGTTGAGGAAGGAAGTTGAGGTAGGTAGTGTAGCGAATCACGCGCACCTTTGCCATATTAACCAATCAATGTAACAGATCTCACTGGGGTACTCTCTCAGACCCAGGTTTGATCAACACAAAATCTCATGCGTTTAGCAAACTAAAGAACACCCGCAGACGATACACCCGCAGACGATAGAACATGTCGGTGGTCTTTTAGTAAGGAAAAGTTGAGGCAGGTAGTGTAGCGAATCACGCGCACTCTGCTTTACAAACCAATCAATGTAACAGATCTCACTGGGGTACACTCTCAGACCCAGGTATGATCAACAGAATCTCATGCGTTAGCAAAACAAAGAGCAACCGCTGACGATAAACGTGTCGGTGGTCTTTTAGTAAGGAAAGTTGAGGCAGGTAGTGTAGCGAGTCACGCGCACTCTGGCTTACAAACCAATCGCTACCGCACCACGCTAGCCGATTGGGAAGCCTCACTGGTGTGCTCGCGCAGCCAGTACCGGCTTAGAATCAATCACTGGAGCCGTAGCTTGCCGATTGTTTAGTAGTAGATCTCACTGGGGTATACTCTCCACACCCAGGTTCGATGTGATGAATGAAATTGCAGAAAGATACAAACCTGTACTTTACTGCATACAAACCTGTACTTTACTGCATACAAACCTGTTCACCGTGTAACTTGCTTCGCTAGAGTGAACGCAGTAAATGCAGTAGTACCGCGTGCCTACCGCTGCAGTATTCAAGAGCTGATATCCGTGCGAAATAGCCGGGCTATTCGCGGATGCTGCTCGTAAGTGCTTATCCTCGCCTCTGGAGTGCGATAAGAATCGTGTTTGAACGATAAAAATCGCTGCCCCAACCAAAGTCATGAGACGTTGTGGGATTTCACACAGGATACAAACAGTCTCAAGTCTCAAAAAAATGGATTGGCGAGAAAATTGAAGAGGACGTCCGCAGTGACGCTCCCCCTTTTATGGGAGGAATTACGTCACTACGCGGAGGTCATGTACCATGACAAATTCTGGTATAAAAGTCTTGATGCATCTGGCCCAAAACGTCCATCCATATTGGCGACCCTAATGGTCTTAGGAACGAAATAGAACCAGAATTTTAGGAAACAAGCAGGCTAATAGTGAACTGCAAACAGCTGCTAGCACCTTAACGCTGGGTTCACACCATCTAGCCTACTCACGACAGCAACAGGATTCCATTCAAAGTCTATGGATATAACAGCGACAAACAGCGGGAGGGGTGGAGTCAGTACACAGCGACAAATAACCCATATGTTTGTCTGTCTGAAATGCTGATTCGCACAGACCCACTAGTGGCCATGGCGCCGGCGCAAAGATTTTGCTCAACTCAGACCAGGGTACCAGGCATTGAAATTCTCCTTGAAGCTTGCAAACTCCAGTGGTCACCAGAAGTATTGCAGCCTCTGGTGCCAAAAAGCAAATTTCCCCATTGAATTCCATTCAAAATGACGAAATTACCCAGGCCAAATTATACTATTTTAGACAGTTCTTTTAAATTATAAAATTTCTTCACACCGAACTAATTACTCTCCAGGGACCACAGGCCCCACAGAAGAAGTTATAAGATTTTTTTCATTCAAATTAAGTACCCAGTGCGCATGCTCTGGTTCCCAAAAAGCCCCAACATCTCCATGAATTGGCTTCATGTGCCAATGAGCAGCTCCCATAGGATTTAGCTCTCTCCAATTTAGCTCTCTGGCCAGTTTATGGTTTTACGACCGTCAGCAGCCAGATCAAACACAGAATTTGGGCTTATAAGCATAGGAAACAGAGAACTAAGGGAAGCTGTAGCCCGACTCTCCCGCACATCTCACTTTGTGTCTTGTGTGTAGCGATTACCAGGTATGACTTAGTATTTTACTCTATACTCTATTTTGAATATGTTGTGTTTTAACCTGTAACCATGATTGATTATTTTAAAGTAAAGAACCTACCTGGTAAACTGTTAAACTTGATTTGTGTGGTTTCTCTGAAAAAGACATTCTATCTCTGTTAACACGGTAATGAGTTGATTAATTTCCTCAGTCTGGGTTACCCCCTCTGCTGATCTAGGGAGATTGACTAGTTAAGCTTAACGGAGTATCACGGAGTATTGCACCCGTTGAACTATGTCTTAAGTTAGATCAAGTTAGATCATCTCCGCATTTATACATGTTGAGAATGGGTGTTGCCAATATTATCTTCCCGGGTCCCTGAGCCTTTTTGGATAGGCTATACCTTATGAAGTGGCCTCTTCCGCAACCTCTGAGATAAATGCAGACATCTAGTCAGCCGTGAGAGGTGTACATAAACGGCCGTATGTAGCACCCGGTGGAACCAGCGCATCCAGTTCAGAGAACAGGCTCAAGAGTACGAGAGTACTTTAACAAATCAACTGTAAATTCTACATCGCAATTAGACACTAATAAATTAAATTGGAGTCAGATACATGAGTATAGAATCAGCGTTGGTGGCTGACAGTCAATATAATATACACAGGCTGCCTTTTTGGATAAGCTGGGGTCAGCCTGCAGACCAGACTTAGAGCGGGAGGCAAAGTGGTACTATTGCCTCTGACACATGGTGAATTATTAGCTGATCCCGCAAATCTAAAGAAGCAGTCTCATCCGGTTGTAAGAACGGTAACATTTCAGAACTCTTACCTTTTCCCACAGCAACAGCGGAAAACATCACGCTTAAACCTTCGCTCCATGCTATTCCCTCATTGGTCTAGCTGTGCGGGATTTACACGTGACACAGTGGACAATAGCGTCTGTCTGTGAGTTCATAAAAATATTTTTTCAACACCAAAAATATGTATTCCGTCATAGCAACAAGATATAGCCAACAATAGCCCGAACGTATGCCAAAACAGCCGTGAAAAGCCCTGCTCACTCAAATGCAAAATAAACAAGTGAAATTCTTGTGTAATTATACCACATCATTATACTGGCAATATCTTCTACTATATGAAATAAATATCCTACCTATACTATGTTTTACACATAGAGATGTCCCTTTCAAGATTCGTCAACGCGGCTAGAGAAAATCCTCACCAGTTTTACATGGATTTTGGGAGTGGGTCAGAAGGAGATAGCATAGTTACCAAGATACCATACCATTGATTCTATCGGAGAATATGCCTATGAACATGAGGGAGATTTTCCTCCTCGATATGTAAGTATTACTGCTTGTGATATTTCAAATGTGTACGTTAGTTTTTCCACTCTGCCACAGTGTTGTGTGATGTTTGATATTATTGTTATTTACGCATATTGAGTGCATTTCACATACTGTAGTGTAAGCATTCATAGGTGGCTCAGTCATGTTTGATGTTTGATTTGCCCTGAAGCTAGAACATTTCCTAGCATTGTCCTGATGGTGGAATATTATTGTATTGTAATCTTAATGTACATAATATAGACTATGGCGTATTAGTATCTCCCTGGGCTATACCGGGGATGTAAAATACTCATTCCAACTTACTGTGCATATTTGCTAAATGAATGTAAAGTTTTCAGTGGAGTGAGTATGAACGTGGTTATGCTTTATCATGGACAAAAAAATATTTTATTAATTTTATGACAGGTTTTCAACCCATAGATATCTATCCCACTATATTAATTAAAATATTTAAATTTTCAAGTAATTCCCACTTGAAAGTGATGCAAAAGTGAGTTTTATGAGCCAAAACAGTTTCTTTGTAGTTAAATATATGATTATTTTATGATTTACAGCAGTGCACAATTTAGCCATTTTGGATAGATTTGGAGACACTAAGGGGCAACAGGGTACACTGCCTACATTTCGTGTCATGGATCTAATTTAGAGTTTCCTGACAGAACTTGCTATGCGCACTTTGTTTGCGACACTCATTTTTAGCAGAAGCTCTTATCCAGTGCAAGTTGGCTATTTACTGGATATTTACAGAAGCAATTCAGGCTAAGTAGCTTATGCAAAGGTACAAAGACAGTGCCCCTCTTGAAATTTGAACCTGTACCCTCTGAGGTACAAGCTCTTATTTTGAAGCCCAGTTCCCGAACCCTACATTCTGTACGAGGTGCAGTCCGACAGAACAGAGCCTGCAGACTTACTCCCAGAACTCAGTGGCTGCAGAGGATGAGATGTTGGGCTGTTGGGTCCAGTTTGTGCTGAGGTTTCGGTTGGAAAAGTCCACACAGTGATCTGAAGCACAGAGAGTAGCCTTTGCTAAATAATCAAAACAGACTCATAGGACACTGCAGCTGAGCTGCAGGCCATTTTAAACAGTCATGTGACTGGAACTCCAGAATAAAGTAATTCAGATACTGTCTGGTTTGCAGACAGCAGTTAATAAACCAGGCTCAGTATCATGAATAGGTTACAAGTATTAATACATGAAAATATTTAATATTTAATCTTGACATACAGTATTACAAGTGTAAAGAATACATTTTGGAAGCATTACAGAACAAATTTCAAATTGCAAAATCAATATTCATCCAAATATTCTAGAATTTCTAAAATATGAAATTATGTTCATTCTGAAATACATTCTATTACGCATGCATAAATCACATGTATCATGTCCTAACCTGAAATAGCTGGCATGCAGTGGCTTCAAAGTATTCATACCCCATTGATTATTTCTCATTTTGAAAGTCAAATTAAAACACTTACATGGGATTTTTTTATACTCCTGTAGAAGTAATTCTCTATAATGTGCAAATTAAATAAAGTATTGAGATATCTTCAGGATTATATTAAAAATAAAAAACCGAAATATCACATTTAAATAAGTATTCACACCCCTTGCTTTAACATATTTTTAAAGTATCATATTTAATATTTGGTCGCATATCGTTTGCATGCTGTTACTTCCTGAAGTCTTTGACCCATCAACATCAAAAGACTCTTGATATCTTATTTTCAGGTACTGTTACAAGCGATACTATAACCTTCCTGCATGTGAATGGATCTCTATGGGAATTGGGGGGTGAGACTAGATTCAGCTGTAAATTACGCTGGTGCAGTAAGGAACACATGACTGGCTAAATGGCTGTAAGTCATCAAGGGTCTAGGGTATCAAACGAGCCCCACACGATCACTCTGTTGCCAGATATGGAGTAGATGTGGATGGATCACTTTAAGGGTTTCTTCTCCTGACTTTTTTCCCCATAGAGTTCTATAGAAAAATGAGTCAGGAGAAATACCCCCCAATTTCCATAGAGATCCATTCAAATGCAGAGACGTTATAGTATCGCTTGTAAGAGTACCAGAAAATAAGATATCAAGAGTCTTTTGATGTTGTTGGGTCACCGACATCAGGAAGTCATGGCATGCAAAGAATATGCGACCAAATATTAAAAATGATTACTTTATTCTATATATAAATGCAGGGGTGCCAATAATTGTGGCACACGGGGTTTGTTAAAAATTATTATTTCTTGATGAGGGATTTTTTTTTCTTATAATAAATTTACTTTAATTAAAGGTTGGATTTTTCAAATTTTTTCAGTGTGACATTAAGCTAATTCACCAAACGGTGAATTTTGTATATATATATTTAATTGATCTGAATTTGCGATACATTAATTTTTCTGGTCTGTCTTAATGACTGTGGTACTGCAGTACCCAAAGGAAATGGGGATTAACTTAACCTACCCAGTATAGCTTAAACACAGGCTTTGCAACTTTATGCACTGTGGTCTGTAGGTGGACCATATGTCACCTGTATTTCAGATGGTGTTCTAGCCAGCCCAGTGTAGCTTCGAGACGGGCTTTCTGCCTGTGTCCAGTGTGGACTGCAGGTGGAGTTACATTACTTACACTCCAATTCAGCTTTTACCTGAGTTCCAGGTGTTGGAGCAGCTGGCCCAGGGCAGCTGTGAGCTGAAGGAGAAGTAGAGGTAGAAGAGGGCCCAGGCCAGGATGATGATATAATACATGCAGCTGTAAAACAGGATCAGCTGACCAGCATAGCCAATCCCTGAGACACACACACAAGCATGCGCACACACACACTGGATTAGTAACTGACAATGGCAGTCATTGGTTTGAACAGCTGCTTTGTACAGTCATTGGTTATGATCATGCCTGCTGTGATTTCTCTTTGTATTTGTATTCCTGATGATAACACTGGCATCTTCTGCTTTGAGACACGCTCTGGATAAGAGTATCTGACATGTGTCAGTAATGTAATGTGACTATTTCTCCCTGTGTGATTGCCCTATTTTTCACTGTAAGAGCAGAGTCCACTCCTTAGACTCTAGATTCTCATGTGGAAGCGCAATATTGCAGCTGCAGTAATCATAGACTAATTTTCACAAGTGAACTTTGGTTTGGGAGAATATTCTAACGCCTTCCTGTGCAGTGACTGGGTGCTGTCCAGCAGCACTGCAACCCTACTGCTAATTATCCATTAGCTCCCAGTGTATTGACTAACCCCAGTCCACATATCCACGCCTCGGCCTGGGATATATAATATATCTGACATTACAGCCAATTATTAGCTGCCCTGCAAGGCTGCAGGACACATAAGAGTGGCAGTTGGCCTGACCATGGGGCCGAGCCACACGCTTAACAGGATGAGCCCCCACTCCCCAGAAGCCTAGGGTCACAATTAATAGCTATTCCCCGTAACAGCAACAGTGCACTTTTAGAGTTATTGCATTTTAATATTTTCATATGCCTATAGAGTTTGGAGATCTGCATGTAAGAACAAGGGAGAAATTGTATAAATGAGGTTGGATAATCTTTCCAACATATTGATAAATGTCTGGTAATTTCACAGCACTTCTATCGAAAAGAATAGGATGACAGAAATGCTAAAGGCATAAGGTTGGATGTCCTTATGAAACTAATGCAATTTGGATATATGGTTTGTGTCTATGGCAAATGAAACTCCAGCAAGGCTGACATTGTCACCAAATCAAATCAAAGCAGTGGATATTTCCAACAATTTATATTTTCCGGGTGACTTAAAATACAGTGCTTATTACATTGAGCTAACAGGCTGTTTTTATGCTTTGCATTCTCAACCTGCTTTGCTTGTGTTGACTCTGTCACTCACAGTGGCTTTTTTCTCTTTTCTTTTGTGTGCCTCTTAACCTAATGGCAACTTTTTTTCCTGTTTAATCTTCAAATTAAACCAAAACAAGGAGAGCCCTCATATATTTTTCTACCCCGGGCCTCACATGGAGACTTGGACATAGATTGAGAGGCAACCACCCTAAGGACTGAGCCACACAGTCTCCCCTCCATTTAATCTTTAATCTCATGCATGTCTCTTCTCTCTATCGCCTAATATTGGTAAAGCTAAGATCTCAGTTTTACCCATTTGCCCACAGAGGCCTCTCACCCTCAGCCAATGGGCACAGCTTCCTCCAAGAGGTGATGCCTCCCTCCTGGGTGTACTGCCCAATGGCAGTCTCCAGCAGGAACAAGGGTATCCCACAGGTCACCGCAAAGAGCAAATATGGCACAAGGAATGCTCCTGCAGACACACCCACACACAATAACATTTGAGCTAAATCTCTAATCACCAGTCTCACGACTGGTAGGCTACATGAACAAGACCAGAGATGTTGGTCTGGAATCTGTGACTGTGACTCTGCTTGGGAGGTTCCCATAATGCACTCTTACCTGGTATGCAACATGTACGTATATACTTACAGAGACTGAGCACTGAACACTGCAACATTCAGAATCAAGAACTATAGGTTTCCGTGTACAAAAACATGTGTAAACCTGTTACCACCCACAAAAAATTGTCAGAGGTGATAATCTAACGAGGTGTAAAGAGGATTGCGTGTGCTAAAATGGAAAGATACGTTGATTTCTCATTTTTGCGGGTTAGCCTGAATGAATTTGAAAAATTTGGCGTCCCTACGTTATTTTGCTAAATAGTGGAAGGTGGTCATGCAAATTAGGGGTGTGACTTCAAACCGTTTAAAATGCTAAACATTTAGGAAAATCTCTGGACGTTTAATGGCAATTTAAAAAATAAATTGATAACATTAAAAATAATTTCTAACCATTTCCTTTTAAGGTTTTTTTATTTTTTTTAATTTTTTTTTTACTGTGATTGCTGTAGGCCCGTGTTTAAAAGTAAACTATTAATGCTGATCTGGGGTCAGTGTGGTCACGTTAGACTAACGGGAAATATTCTATGTTCCTTGATCTACGCGCGATAACGTGAGGGTATTGGGTAACTCAAACTGGTATTGGGTAACTCAAACTGACTTTCTTCGAAATGCTTCGAAAAAAAAGCTATTTGGTCTCACTTTGAGCAGATTACGAAAATAAAGTTAAATGTAAACTTTTCGACAGAGCTAACCTACTCCAACAACACTGGAACAATGCAAAATCATGTCAGAGTTAAACACCCGACAGTGACTGTGAGTGAAGACAGCAGCCAAGTCAGCTCAAGAAAAGATTTTAGATATACAGTTGAAGTCTAATGTTTAATGACTTCAACCTACACTTAGGTGGCAATTTAAAAAATAAATTGATAACATTAAAAATAATTTCTAACCATTTCCTTTTAAGGTTTTTTTATTTTTTAAAATTTTTTTTTTACTGTGATTGCTGTAGGCCCGTGTTTAAAAGTAAACTATTAATGCTGATCTGGGGTCAGTGTGGTCACGTTAGACTAACGGGAAATATTCTATGTTCCTTGATCTACGCGCGATAACGTGAGGGTATTGGGTAACTCAAACTGGTATTGGGTAACTCAAACTGACTTTCTTCGAAATGCTTCGAAAAAAAAGCTATTTGGTCTCACTTTGAGCAGATTACGAAAATAAAGTTAAATGTAAACTTTTCGACAGAGCTAACCTACTCCAACAACACTGGAACAATGCAAAATCATGTCAGAGTTAAACACCCGACAGTGACTGTGAGTGAAGACAGCAGCCAAGTCAGCTCAAGAAAAGATTTTAGATATACAGTTGAAGTCTAATGTTTAATGACTTCAACCTACACTTAGGTTGAAGTCATTAAAACTCATTTTTAACCACTCCACAGATTTCATGTTAGCAAACTATAGTGTTGGCAAGTCAGTTAGGACATCTACTTTGTGCATGACACAAGTCATTTTTCCAACAATTGTTTACAGACAGATTATTTCACTTTTAATTCACTATATCATAATTCCAGTGGGTCAGAAGTTTACATACACTAAGTTGACTGTGCCTTTACATTTTTTATATTTGGTCGCATATCCCTTGCATGCCATGACTTCCTGATGTCTGTGACCCAACAACATCAAGAGTCACACATACATACTCACACTTAAACTCATACATACACTTACTTTCACTCATACTCACACTCATACTCGCACTCACCACCGCCATTCTTGTAGCAGAGGTATGGGAACCTCCATACATTTCCCAATCCCACTATGTTCCCTGCCACCGCCAAGAGGAATTCCACCTTCGTCCCCCAGTGACCCCTCTCCTCCATTACCCTTTCTGCTGTCTCTGTCTCTTTCTTCATCCCTTCTTCCTTTGGCATCTACCACTCTTACCGTCTGCCCCTCTATGGTGCTGTCCTAAATATGTCGCTCTGTTCTTTCCTCACCCTCTGACCATTGCCCTTTGTCTGGACAGAATACTGAAAACAGGGCCTGATGTTTTACCCACTGACGGACTCCTTGCATGTGCATAGGAGTATCTCGGATGCTGAACCAAGTTACCAATGATTTACAGGGTCATGTTAAAGAATGGCCTTCACTCTCTTTGTAAAGTCCCAGCAGTTGCCTAAAGTGAGCTAATCAGAAAGTTTATCTTCACAATCATTAATGTTGAGCCTGGAAGGCAGGCTGGTGGTTTCAATGAGTGTGCATGGTTGTATCCAGTTTTCACAAAGCTTTCCAAGATTTGTTACATTAGATTAAATTACATTCATTTAGCAGACGCTTTTATCCAAAGCGACATACAGTAAGTGCATACAGAGACATCATCAAGATCACTACAGAACAGACAAGACAAAGCACATCCTTCCCATAATGTAGCATATGGGGTGCCAAATGTAAAGTAAAACACAACACGTTTTTCCTGTGTTTTTTTCTCAGATTTAGCATAAATGTGGCATTTTCCTAAGATTTATGCTAAATGTGAGTTTTTTTTCCAAGATTTTACAGACATGCTAAATAAACCTTTTAGTTGATATTTTCAGATTTAATTGATAAATCTCAAATAAGCATTTCCTAAATATATAACTTAAATGTTAAATCTGAGTTTTCAAAAAAAATAAATTAAAAAAAATAAATATTTATTTTTATCTTAAATCTTGCGTTGTAAAATAAATATTTATTTATATCTTAAATCTTGCATTGTAAAATAAATATTTATTTATATCTTAAATCTTGCGTTGTAAAATAAATATTTATTTATATCTTAAATCTTGCGTTGTAAAATAAATATTTATTTATATCTTAAATCTTGCGTTGTAAAATAAATATTTATTTATATCTTAAATCTTGCGTTGTAAAATAAATATTTATTTATATCTTAAATCTTGCGTTTTTATAAAACCAAGATTTAACATTTCAATAAATATTTATTTATATCTTAAATCTTGCGTTGTAAAATAAATATTTATTTATATCTTAAATCTTGCGTTTTTATAAAAACCAAGATTTAACATTTAAATAAATATTTATTTATATCTTAAATCTTGCGTTCTAAAATAAATATTTATTTATATCTTAAATCTTGCATTTTTATAAAAACCAAGATTTAACATTTAAATAAATATTTATTTATATCTTAAATCTTGCGTTCTAAAATAAATATTTAGTCATAATTTTTTGGATGTTCGCATTTTTGGATGTTTGTCAGTATTATAATATTTTAGTTAGCCTAGCGGCTCCCACAATAATTACGCGGTAGCCTATAAAATACAAAGTGCAGGACGTGGTTATTAATATAAAACAATAATAATAATAATAATTCAATGTCCTATATTTGTCCTTTTATTTTATTGTGCTTTTATTATGTATGCTATTCGTTTTACTGTGCTTTTATAGTTTATTCCTTTAGTAAAAAAAAAAGGTCACTGTCCCTACATCAAGCTATAACAATGATGATCATAATAAAGTGTAATAATACAATAAACACTATTGAATTCCGATTGAAATGTAATACATTGTAATTTATTCCATTTCCATGAAAACGGTAAAATGTGGTTGTGTGTGTCTTTAGAGATCAAGTTTTTTTCCAGTCGTCCACGTCCCCGTCCCCCCCCATTTCTCTTTTGTCAGTCTTTTATATTTATTGAGGTCCACCATAACGCCGTCCCTGCGGAGGTTTTGTATTCTCTTGCGAAGAGTGACCAGGTCTATTGTTGTTTCTTTTGGTAGACTTTGATGTTCCTCGCCTCCCACAGGTCGTGCTTCGAATGGAGAAAAAATGATCTTTTATTGGGTATTCCAAAAAAATGTAACAATAACAACATTTTCTTTGCGTTTCAGATAAATTTACATAAACCACGTCACTTTTGGAGTGGGGGAAAATGTCTTATCTGTTCTGTAGTGACGTTTCTGTATGCACTTATTGTAGGCTATGTCGCTTTGGATAAAAGCGTCTGCTAAATGACTGTAATGTAATGTTGAGGTTTAATTACAAACGTTTTATTTGCTACCTCGTTCAAAACCCACATCCTACAAGTGTATGAAAGACGCAGTGAATGACATTCCAAACAATATACGGTGCCCTCGAAATGGATATTTATAAACTTTATTTCAGAGGCCTCCGACTAAAAAGGGGTAAAGCAGAAGTCATAATGAGATGTAGGCTAGCCTATTAAAGCTGTTTCTTCCTCCATTGTCCCCTGAGTGTAAACTGTCGCTGGAATGCCTTTATACTTTTTGCGAACGACAATGACCACAGTGTATATGTAGCGCGACAATAGAATGTTTATGAAAGTTCTGCGATTTCTGCTATAGTGACCTACTGAGGCACACGGTGCCTACACCATTGAACACACATGGACTGTACAGTTTTTCAAAATAAAAATTCTATGAATTCTATAACACGATAGCCCACCTCTCGACCTTTCTTTTTTTGTCTCCCAGCATGAGCATCTCTTAAAGTCCACCAGTGCCCTCTGGTGCCCCTGTTGAGAAACTTCAGTAGATGATAAAATACGGAACAAACCGAGTCCCGTATTAGCTTGACGGAGACGCAAGGTTTGCAGAAGTATTGTCTGTATTTCTAGGCAATTGTAACCATATCAATGTGTAATAACATTAGTAGGCGAACCCCTTCCTAGCCAGACACTCGCGACTATATTAACCAGTCGCGTCAGACTGCTGGCCCCCATGCAGTTTGTCAACGTCAATTCGCTTCCTATCTCAAGTAACGTTAGCTATCGACCTAAGTGCAAACGTTAGTTTTAATGTTTCGAGTTTTTTTTCAAGAATCCTGCTATTTTATGACATTACCGACAGACAGGTTAGCGAGCTAGGTCACTAACCATCTATTGAATCAAGCTGCGAGTTTGTTGTTTGGCTTGGCTGGCTGTCAATATTCAACTTCACCATAAGAAATCAGTCAAGGAAACGCCAACATGCCCAAAATGTAGCCTATGCTATCTAGTTAGTTCTCTGGACATCATACATGATTATAACAGATGCTATCTGTGTGTAGGTTATGTAAATAATGTGTGTCAAACAGGAATTAATATAGAAATGAACGTCAAGTTTCACACTTCGCTAGAAGACCCTCAATTACCCCCATCACTAAAGCCAGCTATTTCCCCTCCTCCCTCCATTGGATACCAGTCCACCAAGGGGCGGGGTTAATTAGTATATCTTTCAAAAGATTTAAACTAAAGATTTAGATTTAGCTAAATGTTGAATTTACAAACGCAAGATTTAAGATATAAATAAATATTTATTTTTTTCTAAATATTTATTTTAGAACGCAAGATTTAAGATATAAATAAATATTTATTTAAATGTTAAATCTTGGTTTTTATAAAAATGCAAGATTTAAGATATAAATAAATATTTATTTTAGAACGCAAGATTTAAGATATAAATAAATATTTATTTAAATGTTAAATCTTGGTTTTATAAAAATGCAAGATTTAAGATATAAATAAATATTTATTTTACAATGCAAGATTTAAGATATAAATAAATATTTATTTTACAACGCAAGATTTAAGATATAAATAAATATTTATTTTACAACGCAAGATTTAAGATATAAATAAATATTTATTTTACAACGCAAGATTTAAGATATAAATAAATATTTATTTTACAACGCAAGATTTAAGATATAAATAAATATTTATTTTACAACGCAAGATTTAAGATATAAATAAATATTTATTTTTTTAAATATTTTTTTTTGAAAACTCAGATTTAACATTTAAGTTATATATTTAGGAAATGCTTATTTGAGATTTATCAATTAAATCTGAAAATATCAACTAAAAGGTTTATTTAGCATGTCTGTAAAATCTTGGAAAAAAAAAACTCACATTTAGCATAAATCTTAGGAAAATGCCACATTTATGCTAAATCTGAGAAAAAAACACAGGAAAAACGTGTTGTGTTTTACTTTACATTTGGCACCCCATAGTAGCAGCTATCCCTAGTAATGAATGTTGACTGTAGTTCACAGTAAGCTGTGGGTAAATCAGCAGTACTACACTTCTATTCTAAATACTATTATAAACTATAATAAACAGACAGGAAAACAGGGAACTAGTAAACACAGGGAACTGATATTCCTAGGTTAGGGTATCAGTCAAGGTGGAGTCTGAAGTGGTGTGTCTTGAGGCCTCGACGGAATGCAGGCAGGGTTGGAGTAGAACGTAGGGGAATGGGAAGGAGCTAAGGTGGAAAAACTCCGCAGTCGGGACGAGCGAGAGCCTTTGACATGGAGGGGGGGAAGTGCCAGTCGTCCTGCTGTAGAAGAGCGAAGTGGTCGAGCATGAACATAGTTCTGGATTAAGTCCTGCAGGTAGGCGGGGCCTGTCCTATTGGCTGCAGTGTAGGCCAGGGTCAGAACTTTGAACCTGATCCTGGCTGCAACTGGCAGCCAGTGGAGTGACCTCAGCAGGGGGGTTACATGGGAAAATTTTGGGAGGTTGAACACAAGCCGGGCAGCTGCATTCTGGATCAGTTGAAGAGGCAGAATGGTGTAGGCTGGTAGGCTTGCGAGCAGGGAGTTGCAGTAGTCCAGGCGTGAGGTGACCATGGTCTGGACAAGAAGCTGGGTGGAGTAGGTGGTCAGGTACGGTCGAATCCTCCTGATGTTGTACAGGAGGAACCTGCAGGACCGAGCCGTCGCCCTGATGTGCTCTTTGAAGTCCAGCCGGTCGTCCAGGACCACCCCCAGGTTCCTTGCAGAGCGGGAGGCAGCCACCACGGTCCCGTCAACGGTGATGGAGAGGTCATGTAGTGGGGAGGTCTTGTATGGCATGAAGAGGAGCTCTGTCTTGTCAAGGTTGAGCTTCAGATGATGGGTAGCCATCCACTCAGAGATGTCAGTCAGACAAGCAGATATCCTCTCCTTACCCTGTGGGGTAGAGGGAGGGAAAGATAGGAAGAGTTGAGTATCATCAGCATAGCTGGAAGCAATAAAAATAGTAAATTTTTCCATGTTTTTAACCCCTTAACTCGCACCGGGCCATATACGAGCTGGAAGTGCTTTAGTTTATTTGCATTCATTGTGTTTGTTTTTTTGTTGGTGAAACAAATTTGTATGGGTCATCCTCGCCAAGACATGACTTAAGACCAGGTGTGTGGTGGTCTTTTTTGGGCCAGTTTTGTGTGTGATTCTAAGGTGCTGAGCATCCAAGGGCACTGGGTACACAGGCACCATTGGGCACACAGGCACCATTGGGCGACATGAAAAGGGGAGAAGCGCAGTGCTGGCGGCTGCCAACCGTCAAGGTCCTGGGCCCAAGGAGCTGGTTGGAGGCCCCTATAACAAAATATTTGGAACAACCTGAGGAACAGCAGCCATGGTCAGCTGGGTCCTGGTGAGGGCAGAAGTCCCAGGAGACTGCCAGGACGATTGAAACTCAATCATGAAATCAAGCAGATGTGGCAAACCCTCTGGCTTGAAGTACTGGGGGCCACAATCAAAAACTGAAGGAGTAGGTGCTGGAGGAGGGAAGGCGAGCACGCTCAGCCTCCCTGAAAATCACAAACTGGTCAGAGGAATCCAGAACAGGGGGCCCTAATGAAGAGTAGTACTCCTCCTGGTCAGACGCTAACCCCTCCTCATTCTCTGACTGTTGGGGATCATGTGAACAGTCCAGTCTATCCAATGCTGAAGTTGACAGCCCATCGGGGTGACAGCCGGGGCAACTAGTCACAGGCTCCCAAGAGTCATGGAGCCTAGCGACACTACTGGCCCTTGCAGGGTCCGCTGCGTTGTCTACATCTGCAGCTGAAGGGGCTCAGGCTCCTGATCCCAGTGCTTTTTAGTACACTTCTTGGCCCGCCGGGCCTCTGTGTGTGCAGTTCCCCATCACGCTTTGTACAGTGTAAGTGGTTGCCCAGATGGGATGTCCCCCGCGGACAAACCACATCCTCCCGAATCTGGTGCACCGCTTTGGCATAAATGCTGAAGTGCGCACAACACCAATAATCCACAGACCCGAACAGTAATACTTCAGGGGCTCGAGGGGGTGGAGGCATGAACTCACGGTAGGGCTGGGCAATATACTGCAAGAATAATTGTTGAATGCAATAATGGCTGTCACCATCACAAACTAATATAGTTCAAAAAGAGGACAGCAGTGAGCTGGTTAAACAACCACACTACCGATTAATCTTACCAGATATGCCAATCAGCAGAATAATCACAAAATACAACACAAAAAGTTGTGTGAGAATGAAAATGCCTTGAGTAGCGTACTCCTTTTTAAGGAGAAGAGACTTGAATTCATGGATCAAGGGCTCAAAAACTGTTGTTGAACGCAGAGGAGCGCCGTCCCCCTTGTTAACTGAAACAAAAGCCGGACAAACCATCCCCCCTTGTTAAGATAGGTAATTCTGTAAAATGAAACGCATTGATTCACATAAAAGGGGAACGTTCTTGATGGAAAACAGTAGCTGCGCAGCATGAACGTTACAGGCAGTGGTGCTTTTGATTGACAAATATGGAACGGCCGTTTGGGCCAAAATGTGTAGTTTGGCGTCCGCATTAAGACGTCAAATTTGTTTGTTTTAAGACGTCCATTTTGAACGTCTTAAGGCGTTTGGACCATTAAGGCTTCCATGCTATTGGTTGGGCGTCAACATACCCACCCCTTTTTGATGTAGGGGCTGCGTATATCCACCCCTTTTTACGTAGGGGCTGCGTTGGGCTGTACGTATGCCTATCTTGTGGTCATGTGGGCTCTTGCTAGTGGGTACGTTTGGGCTACGTAGTATTTGGGACAGTCCATTTGACAGTTTAGAAAAAGGCAGAGAACCACTGCTTATATTTAAATGTACAGTACTCCAGCCCTTTTGGGTTACTGCATTATCAACATTGGGCATTTCATAAAGAACTTAAACTTTGCGCATATAAATAGAAGTGACTCTAGTCAGGGATTTAATTAACACATACCAACATTTGTTCTTCCAGCCGACAAGACTAGCTGAGCATGCCAAACTAATCAGTCTCATTAATTAAAGTTGTGCACCTCTACTGGGGAACGGGGATGAATGCAGCCACCAACCATACAGCATGGAGAGTGTATTCTTAATACCTGCACCTTGCAGACAGATATGCATTTAGGGAGGTTGTAAATGAATGATGAATGGTCTCCTTCGCATTCATTAAAGATTGATTTTGAATTGAAAAAATATTATGCTCAAACTTTATTTGCATAGTCAGCCAAAAAACTAGTGTTTTGAATCAAATTATTTCAATAATCTGGACAGCTCATGCTATTTATTCACCACAACAGGAAAAGATGACAGCCTAAGAATGCGATTGTTACCAATATTCAACAAAGGGATTATTATCCACAGATTATGGAAAGTTTCTATTTTAGATTTAAATAACAAGGAATACAACAAAAATACTCAAATGTCTGTGTAATGCACCCGTTGTCTAAAGAAAAAAACTGTGTTATAGCCTAACTATAGGGACAATTACTGAAGGAAAACGGGAAAATAGTAGGCTAACTAGGTTATCACCCTTATGAATTTAGGACATGGGAAAGGAAGGAATCATGGCGACAGTGAAACTTTGTCCAATAATAGCCTGCTTTAATGAATAAAATCACAACAGGTGGTCAAAGTGGGGATTTCAACATTTAATACCAAATACCAAGGAATATGCCAGATATATCTCGCTATCTGGGCAAGGGTGCTGCTAATGCAACATCGTGAGCGGCACGGAGCGAATTTGAGCGAGCTTGAGCGGGTTTGAGTGATGATCCACTCACATGCTCTGATAGCCGCTGTACTCTACATCCTCTACAGGTTCCACTGTACTCTACATCCTCTACAGGTTGCACTGTACTCTACATCCTCTACAGGTTCCACTGTACTCTACATCCTCTACAGGTTCCACTGTACTCTACATCCTCTACAGGTTCCACTGTACTCTACATCCTCTACAGGTTCTCATTCCTCTCTGATAGCCACTGTACTCTACATCCTCTACAGGTTCCACTGTACTCTACATCCTCTACATGTTCTCATTCCTCTCTGATAGCCACTGTACTCTACATCCTCTACAGGTTCCACT
Source organism: Synaphobranchus kaupii (assembly GCA_029718625.1). Lineage (NCBI taxonomy): Eukaryota > Metazoa > Chordata > Actinopteri > Anguilliformes > Synaphobranchidae > Synaphobranchus > Synaphobranchus kaupii. The sequence continues at coordinate 40,873,073 of CM056378.1, forward strand.
GTACTCTACATCCTCTACAGGTTCTCATTCCTCTCTGATAGCCACTGTACTCTACATCCTCTTCCGGTTCCACTGTACTCTACATCCTCTACAGGTTCTCATTCCTCTCTGATAGCCACTGTACTCTACATCCTCTACAGGTTCCACTGTACTCTACATCCTCTACAGGTTCTCATTCCTCTCTGATAGCCACTGTACTCTACATCCTCTACAGGTTCCACTGTACTCTATATCCTCTACAGGTTCCACTGTACTCTACATCCTCTACAGGTTCACATTCCTCTCTGATAGCCACTGTACTCTACATCCTCTACAGGTTCTCATTCCTCTCTGATAGCCACTGTACTCTACATCCTCTACAGGTTCTCATTCCTCTCTGATAGCCACTGTACTCTACATCCTCTACAGGTTCACATTCCTCTCTGATAGCCACTGTACTCTACATCCTCTACAGGTTCTCATTCCTCTCTGATAGCCACTGTACTCTACATCCTCTACAGGTTCTCATTCCTCTCTGATAGCCACTGTACTCTACATCCTCTACAGGTTCTCATTCCTCTCTGATAGCCACTGTACTCTACATCCTCTACAGGTTCCACTGTACTCTACATCCTCTACAGGTTCTCATTCCTCTCTGATAGCCACTGTACTCTACATCCTCTACAGGTTCCACTGTACTCTACATCCTCTACAGGTTCTCATTCCTCTCTGATAGCCACTGTACTCTACATCCTCTACAGGGTCCACTATACTCTACATCCTCTACAGGTTCCACTGTACTCTACATCCTCTACAGGTTCTCATTCCTCTCTGATAGCCACTGTACTCTACATCTTCTACAGGTTCCGCTGTACTCTACATCCTCTACAGGTTCCACTGTACTCTACATCCTCTACAGGTTCTCATTCCTATCCAGAAGGTGAAAAACAGACCATATGTGTGTTTTCATCCAGTTTCAATTAGATAACAATTTCTTTCTAAACACAAATGTGGTGTTTTAAACAGGAAAACTGTAATTCCTAATCAACAGTCTGTTCATGAAAGGACAAAAGTTAATTTAGATTTCAAATTAGACTCAACATTCAACAGGTTGCCATTTGTGCTCTAATACTTCCATCTAGTGGGCACATATTACATGAATATGTCAAGTATGATATTGTATACAAGCTACAGTTTTTCTCAATAAGTAACCAGTAGCCTACAAAAAATGCAGATGTTAATAATGTTGTGATGTTCTCACTCCCATCCTCTTGTTTCCCGTGTTTTCCTTCTCCCCGTTTCATGTTTGTCTCTCCCTAGTTCGTTTCCCCGTGCTGCAGGTTGGGCGTGGTTTTTCCCTTTGTGTCACTCTGTCTCACCACTCTCCTCTCCGCCTATCCCATTCCTCCGTTTTGCATATATTCCACACACTCTCCGCTCTGTTAATCACCCTCGCATACATTCGCATGCGCCACTTAATTGATATCAATTAATGTTTGTATTTAGTCACCCGGTGTTCTCTGTCCTGTGCCAGTTCGTTAACTCTCTTGTCGGAAACCTCTGGTCTTGTCTTGGGAATACCTAGTATCCAGTCTAGTCTTGCTATTTAAGTCTTGTCTTGTACCGGCGTTAATTCGCCTCTCTACTCCGTCTAAGTCTCCGTCTAGCTCTCGTCTGGAATGGGGCTTCCTGCTGTTCAATTATTCCCTGCCTCGCTGTACTAACGTCTGCTTGAGTCTGCCAACCTGCAGTTGTTTGCTATCCCTGCCTGTGTTGCTGTTTCCTGCCATCCATCTGACATGTGTGCATGCAGCTGGGGCTCCAGCTCCACCACTCTGCGGCGGTGCCCGCCTCCTGCCTGTGCTGCTGCTGCTGCTGCTGTTGCTGTTGCTGCTGCTGCCCTGCCGCTGCGCCCATGTCCTGCCCGGACTCCGCTCCACTGTCCTGCACTACTTCTGCCACTCCATTCTGCCCTGCTCCCCGCTCCCGCTCCTCCTCTGCTCAGCCTGCCTGGTTATCCGTCTCCATCTCCAGCCCCTGGCCTCTCCTGTTCCCGCTGCTCCCCTGCTGATCCCATTACCCGGACTGTCCGTCTTATATGTTCTCCCTATGTTTCAGGAGATCTGGTCGAAGCATAATTTATTAGAGCTACCAGCTCTGTCTGTCTTTAAAGTCCAGTTCTGGCTTGGAACAATAACTGCCTTTGCCTTTCTCCCCATGCTTCAGGAGTGAACCCTGGTCGAAGCAATAAAATAATTGAGTATTGGCATTCCTGTGTTCGAGTCGTGCATTTGAGTCCAGTCCATTTCCGGGGACGTAACAAATGTGACCGTAAATCAATATAGTTTCTTAAGCCCAATTCAATCAATATTATTTCTTAACCTCAATTCATACAAGGTAGGTTCAGTGGGGAATTGTTTTCTCTCTTGCAATGATTGTATGTAGGGTTTCCCCTCAGAAACTGATGAAGTGGTAGCACCCAATTTTAAACACCTTAACAGGGTATTTTCTCTTGTCTTAAGACGTAGACGTTCAAAATAGACGTCTTAAGTCGCGGTAGTACAGCGGTAAAAGCGCGGTTGTGCTCCGAGGATCGAGGTTCTATGAGCCAATCAAAAGGAACAAGATGGACTTCTTTCGGCAAGAACTGGACTTTGGTGATCCGAAGCAGAAGGTGCTGAAGGAGGACTGCCAACTCTTCTCTAAGCTCTTTATTTCCTGCCAGTCCAGAGAGTGCGATCTACAGGAGTTCTTTCGGCACGAGAATCAATCATTCCCAGCTGCATTGAGTGACAGCGGAAAACTCCACACCTGCCAGAAGTCCCAGCTTGCTGCCATTTTTGAGAACCTGGTTACACTGCCGGACACTGAACCAAAAGCTGATGGCATCATCATTGATGGTTCAGCTTTGATCAACTCACTGCCACCACGGACCTCGAAGACATTTGATGAATATGCCGCATTAGACGTGCTCCCCACAATACAAGTGTACTCTTCCAAGTACAAGAGAACAGACATTGTGTTTGATGTCTACAGAAAAGCAAGTCTGAAAGCTGAAACAAGGTCAAGGCGTGGCTTGGGAGCCAGACGCAGAGTAACAGACAACGGCAAAGTCCCCCGAAACTGGCGGAGCTTCTTGAGAGAAAATGACAACAAGACTGAGCTCTTCAACTTCCTGGCTGACAAAATTGTGAGAATGCACACTCCAAACACGGTTATCGTGACAAAGGAAGAGGATACCGTCAGCAACCAAGCAACCAGTCTGGATGACGTGGCTCCGTGTAACCATGAAGAGGCTGACACTCGCATCTTCATACATGCCAAACATGCTGCAGCAGAGGGTAGCACAGATCTCATTGTCAAAGCCAGTGACACAGATGTCATTGTCATAGCAGTCAGTGTTCTTCCTGCTCTGCAGGAGCTTGGTCTGGAGAAGCTGTGGATTGCTTTTGGTCAAGGAATGAACCTGAGGTGGATTCCCATTCATGAGCTCAGCCTGTCAGTTGGACCAGAGAAGACCAGAGGCATTCTCTTTTTCCATGCTTTCACTGGCTGTGATGTTGTATCGGCCTTCCGTGGGAAGGGGAAGAAGTCTGCATGGCAAACCTGGGATGTATGCACTGAGGCCTGTGATGTTTTCATGAAACTCAGTAAGTACCCACCAACAGTTGAAGATGGAGACCTTCAGGTCCTGGAGAAGTTTGTCATCACAATGTATGACAGGTCCAGCACAGCCGCAGGAATTGACGATGCATGGCTTGACATGTTTGCTCGAAAGCAAAAGCCTTATGAAGCCATTCCTCCAACTCGGGCAGCTCTAATCCAGCATGCCAAGCATGCAGCCTACCAGGCAGGTTGCATATGGGGCCAGGCCACTGTGTGCCAGATGGAAACAAAAAGTCCTGCTGACTGGGGATGGACAAAGCAAGGTGACCTGTGGCAGATCTTCTGGACAGTGCTCCCACCGATTGCACAGAGCTGTCAACAGTTGACAAAGTGTGGCTGCAAGACAGAATGCAGTGGCAGGTGCAAGTGCTATCGGTTTGGCCTTCCCTGCACAGCTTTGTGCAACCGCAAATGTGCAGACTAAGTCCAGGTAGTTAAAGGCAGTTAATTCAGTATGTTAGACATCCCCTATGTACAGGCAAAAATGACAATAAAACATTTGCTAAAAATTGGTATTCATGTTGTAGTATTTTGTATTTTGTGTGCAATTTTTCCATGTAATGTGCTTCAAATGGTATAAAAAAGCTTCTGAGAAGTTTTGGAGCTGTAAATTCTGTTTCTGCATGGTCAAAAAGATATATTGGTACAAAAAAATAATTCAAATTGGACTACCCTGTCAGATTTTGTACTTTAAATGGTATTTTCAGACTGGAAATGGCAGCCATCTTGAATTTTTAGGTGGCTAATGGGCTTTTTTGAAAAAGTAGTCCCAGAGGAGTGTCCATGCCAATTTTGGTGCTTGTATCACAATCTGAAAGATTTTTTCACTTATCTGCTGCACTAAGAGGAGTTTTTTCCTCCATAGCTCTTGTAGCTCATCAGGTAAAAAATCAGAAAGTTGAATGTAGGTACCCGTTTTTTTAGCTTTTTCACAATTTCTGTACATAAATTGTTGTAATTAAGTAGCAAAAGGTATATGTATATGAATTCAGACTGCTTAGTCATAATAGTGCAGTTCTCTGTTTTAATAAAAAGCTATGAACCATATTTGTAGCCTTTACAGTTTTTGAGATAAACAGCTTTGTTGGTCACTAGTGAAAACAGGCAAGAATTGGTATATTTTGCCCTTGGTTGGAAGAGGTTAAGCGCATGACTTGCATGCAGTTGCTGCACGTCCTCTGCCTCCAATCAACTCACTATCATATCTCAAAATTAATTTATTAATTTATGTGTTGAGTGAAACAGCAGGTGGGATACTGTGAAAAAATAAAGTTGCCGAACTCCTGTTTAGCTCGCAACTCCAGACTGAACTCCACATCAGGGAACTTTACAATGGCATATCAGATCATAGCTAACAAAACCAAATGTTGGTTTTATAGGCCCCTATTCCTTATTCCGATATGAATCCAATCATTTGCGCCATGCTACAGTCTAAAGCTGCCATCAATATACACATTAAACATTCAAATATTGCATGACCGGCAGATATTCCGACAATGTCGCGCACAGAATTAGACCTAATAGAAATAGATCTCTGGTCGCGCCTACCATGTGTGTGTGTGTGGTGCAAAATTTTCTTTGGTTAGGGCCAGTGCTGACCCCAGTTGCTAGCCAATAGGAATGATGACATTATGACAGTCACCTAATAGTAATTTTTTTGTAGTTTGCAAGCTTTTTGAAAAATCACCTTGGTATAAATAGCTGCGTGATGAAACTAGGTGGCTCTTCAGGTTCGTGGTGTTTTTCCCACCTAGTTTACAACTGCATATTTCTTCTCCCGCTACAAAACAGTACATTCGATTTCATATATCCATCCTGTTTTCTTCCTTCCAACTTTTGACAGAGTGTATTAGCTGTCACCCTCTCACGTTAGTTCAGTTGCTTTCCTTGACTTTTGAAGTTTGCGTGAGAAGTTTTCCCAGGAGTTAACCCCTTTGCGCAGATGCCAAATTTGGTCAAACATCACCTATTTATAAATATATTTATAATAAATATTAGATTTCGTCTATGTTTTTATTTAGAAATATACATTAATCTATTTTTACTTAAAGAGATACTGCAGAGGCTTTTCTAAGGCCCTTTTTTCCGCTTCAATTTGAACTGAAACTCGTGAGTAGGTGTGGTCATATGACGATGATGCCACGTAGTCATATTATGAATATTCATACGGTCAAGGAGTGAAAGGGTGTGTCTTGGTGAACTGACTCAGCCCCCTTCCAGCTCTCTCCTCACAACTAAATAAAATGGCTGTATTAGTTGAGCAACGTCTTCGCGAGGAGAAGACCCGGGATATAACCGAATGGTAAAGCTAACGTTACCTAGCTAAGTTAGCTTGTTTGTCTGCCTAAAGTAACGTTACTATTGAATACATTCAAATACACAGCAAAACCCAGTCACACAGTAACGTTAGTATATTGAACATGGCTGGTTGTAGCGCCCTCATAACTTCACTTGGTCCGGAGAGAATTATCATTTATTAGCTAACATTATTCATAAATGATATAGCTAATATAACTAACGTTAGCTATCTAAGTTACCAGTTCTCTCTGGACCAAACGGGGCTAAACTCACACACAATAGACTGCCTTGCATTACCTAACTTATCGATACATTCCGTCCAAGTTACTGACCAACTGGTTACTGGTTTTGCTAGGGCTACATCAAATGTATTATTGCTATCGTTTATTAGCTAACGTTACGTATTCATAAAAGATAGCTCACACAATAGGTTGCATTCAACCCCACATTAGCTATTACCTATCAGTAATGTCAGCCGTTTGCAAAAGCATTTTTGTTGTAGTTTGTACAGATAACTTGCATGTAAACAGAAACAAACTAATGTCCCAACAGGTGTGCTTGTGGCCACTGCTCTAACCTGTCCCCTCCAGAAAACCTATGTTGCCGTGAGGTTACTGAGGTAACGTTATGTCAGCGTAGTTATGAAGCTATTCTTGATTTGTCTAATACTGCGGTGCCGTAGTCAGGCATGCTTGGCCCAACTGTATAATAGTGGCCAATACATGTGCAATTACACAATGTCACAAATACAATGTAATAGGTATATTGTACTTAGCTGTTTTACTTAGCTGATGTAATGATTACAAAATTACATCCATCACTGTTGGGATGGCACCTGGCTTCAGCGACAGAGTTTTATAGAAGCCCATCTCAAAGCCAGTTAAATTGTGGTAGCAGTCCGGTGTGAAGTGCGCGTTGCACACTAGGCTTTCTTCGGCAAGTCCGCGTGCTCTACACCGATAGCTTGAAGCCACTGGCTAAGTAGCGCTGGGTCTCTCGGCAGATTATGAAAGCTAGCAGAGCCGGTGGCGTTGCACCGAGGAACAATACATCTCTGACTCCTTGGCATAATGCAGGCAAGTTAGCTAAAGATACCAAGTAGTAAGACGTCGTATATGAATAACTGTAGCTCGATATAAGTCGTAATATTAACGTTAGCAATAATACAAAGCAATTCGCATTTGAACTTGAACTAGCTAATTAGCAGTACAAGGGTCTCAATCTCAGAAAAAGAAAAAAAATCGTCGTTCTCTGCTTTTATACCACATGCCCAGCCAAGACCCACCCCTAGGACCACCTCAAGTCCACCCATTTTTATGTTAAGGCTTTCGTGACGTCACGAATCCCCGGAAGCCAGCATATTGGTAAGTCTACACAAAAACTCAGATAAAACCATTTTTACTAAACATAAAATTTTCGGACATAAACAGTTGTGTATGATCATAATCTAACTCAAAACATAGGTTGTCAACGGGAAAAGTCGGTTTTTGACTGCAGTATCACTTTAAACGAAAACAAACAGATTTAGTCGCGTTTATATTTTGAAACAGTGCAGTCCGTAAGTATTTGGACAGTGACACAATGTTTGTTGTTTTGGCTCTGTACTCCAGCACATTGTATTTGAAATGGAACAGTGAACAGTGCAGACTTTCAGCTTTAATTTGAGTTTTTACATCCATATCAGGTGAACCGTATAGTAGTTGTAGCCAGTTTTATACATAGTCCCCACCATTTTAGGGGACCAAAAGTAATTGGACAAATTAACATAAACGTAAATAAAGTCATCATATTTAATATTTGGTTGCATATCCTTTGGCCTGCCATGACTTCCTGATGTCTGTGACTCAAAAACATCAAAAGACTCTTGATATCTCATTTTCAGGTACTCTTACAAGGGATACTATAACCTCTGCATTTGAATGGATATCTGGGGGTGGGACTAGATTAAGCTGTAAATTACATGGGAATAGTGTGGAACACATGGTTGCCTAAATGGCTATAAGTCATCAAGGGTCTGCAGCATTAAACGAGCCTGAAACCATCACTCTGCTGCCAGATATGCAGTAGATATGGATGGATCACTTTAAGGGTAGTTTCTCCTGACTTATTTTTCCATAGAGTTCAATAGGAAAATGAGTCAGGAGAAACAACCCTTAAGGAGATCCATCCATATCTACTGCATATCTAGCAGCAGAGTGATGATTTCAGGCTAGTTGCTCCACCCACACTTGGGTTTATGAATCCTCACTCTCCCACCACTAATGTCCTTGTAGGGGGACATACCCCAGTCCTGGAGGTGTAAATTACTTCCTCCAGTCAGGGTAATGCAATTCATTTTCTTGCTACAACCTACAATCTTTGAAAAATATCTTGCAGAAATCTTTCCTCCAGCAACCAAGTAGAAACAGCCCAAAGAGAAAATACTGAAAATGTATTTAATCATTTTAGGAGATTAATGCATTATGTATCCATAGTATCTTTACAGTAAGTATGATTGCACCTGAAATATTTATAAAATCTACTGATTTAAAAACTCTTATCTCCAAAACATAATGAGGATTGAGAATAGTCATCTTCTCCTGATTCAGAACAATCTCTTGAACATTGATGGACGTTATGCTATTTTATACATTATCTTCTCTTTTTATATCTGATTTTAGGTTGGCATTATTTAATCTTGCCTAGGGCTGCAAAATGATCAGAACCGGGGCTGGGTAATCCTGACGTGTCATCAACCAGCCGTCTCCTCAATCTTGCCCCAGAATACAACAAAGACACAAGGATCATCATTGTGGGGGTGCTTTGCTGCAGGAGGGACTGGTGCACTTCATAAAATAGATGGCATCATGAAGAAGGAAAATTATGTGGATATATTGAAGCAACATCTCAAGACATCAGCCAGGAAGTTAAAGCTTGGTCGCAAATGGCTCTTCCAAATGGACAATGACCCAAAGCATACTTCCAAAGTTCTAGCAAAATGGCTTAAAGGTTGTATCAGCGATTTTGGGTGACGTCACTTCTGAAGCGAAATCCCAAACAAACAGAGCCAGCTCCAGCTCAGAGCCAATTATGTTATGTTTTAAAAAATAGTGTTCAAGCATCCAGAATTATAACCACGTTAATAACGTTTGTAAGAAACCAAACCGTTTGTAAATCCGTCAAGATTTCAGCGAGATAAGAGTATTAGCGTATTAGTATCACCCACCCCTTGTCGGTGATTGGTTGGAATACTGTTTATTTTGGTTTTGAGTGGTTGGTAGTACCATTTGTTTTTGTGTACGATCTCGGAGCATAGGCTGCCTACAGAGACGCGGTTTTTTGACGGCCTGCTTATGGGGCGGGCAGCTAGCGGATCGTGAGGAAAAATCAGATGAATGTGATCATTTATGTTTCGACCCAAAATCGCTGATACAACCTTTAAGTACAACAAAGTCAAGGTATTGGAGTGGCCATCACAAAGTTTTGACCTCAATCCAATCGAAAATTTGTGGGCAGAACTGAAAAATCGTGTACGAGCAAGGAGGCCTACAAACCTGACTCAGTTACACCAGTTCTGTCAGGATGGATGGGCCAAAATTCCAGCAACTTATTGTGAGAAGCTTGTGGAAGACTACCCAAAACGTTTGACCAAGTTAAACAATTTAAAGGCAATGCTACCAAATACTAACAGAGTGTATGTAAACCTCTGACCCACTGGGAATGTGATGAAAGAAATAAAAGCTGAAAAAGTCATTCTCTCTACTATATTCTGACATTTCACGTTCTTAAAATAAAGTTGTGATCCTAACTGACCTAAGACAGGGAATGTTTACTAGGATTATATGTCAGGAATTGTGAGATTAAATGGATTTGGCTAAGGTGTATGTAAACTTTCGACTTCAATTGTGTATCCAGCTGTATAAATGGATAATATGTATAAAAAATTTAAAAAATAATATATATATTTTTTTTTTTAAATACAAAAAAAAGTTGCGTAAGTCACTCTGCGTAAGAGCATCTGCTAAATGCCTGTAATGTAATGTAATGTATTCACACTCACGGTGTCACTCATGATCAGTCATACTCACACTTAGTCATACACTCGTATTCGCTTTTACTTCCCCGTATACTTCCACTTACTTCCACTCATACTCACACTCATATACTCGCTCACACTCATACACTCATTCACACAGACTCACACACACTCATACTCACACTCATACACACACTCATACTCACACTCATACACTCACTCAGGCTCACATTCACCACCGCCATTCTTGTAGCAGAGGCATGGGAACCTCCATACGTTTCCCAGCCCCACTATGTTCCCCGCCACCACCAGGAGGAACTCTGACTTCCTCCCCCAATGACCCCTCTCCTCCATTGGCCTTTCTGCTGTCTTTTTCTTCATCCCTTCTTCCTCTGGCATCTCCCACTTTTACTGTCTGCCCCGCTACAATGCTGTCCTCAATATGTCGCGCCGTCCATTTGTCACCTGCTAAACATTGCCTTTTGTCTGTACAGAATACTGAGAACAGCCTGATGCCCACTGACCTCCTTACAGTAGTAAGCAGTTATCGCGGATGCTGAGACAAGTTACCAATGAGTGACAGGGCAATGTTAAGAGAATATCCTTCACTCTCAGCCCAGCTGTTGTCTAAAAACATTGTGTATGAAGCGAGCTAATCAGAAACTTTATTTTCACAATCATTCATGGTGAGTCTGGAAGGCAGGTTGATGGTTTCAAGGTGTGTGGGTGGTTGTGTCTCATTTTCACTATGTTTAGTAAGATGTGTCAAAATTTTAGCCGGAAGCAAGAAATCACCTAATTTGTCCATATTCTTAAATTATTGAGTATTTGTATTTTCATGTACTCATGTATGAAGTCAACATGCCCTTCAGCTGTTCTTGAGGATCACAAAATGACAAATCGTGTTTAGTGTCTGGTAGTACATGGGTTTAGGTAATAGGTTATGTAAAACACTGCTGTACTTTATAGCAGGATGGTGGATATTTTCCTTTACTTATTGCGAGAACACCATTCACACCCCCTGTGGAAAGAAAGTCCACATTGTAGCTCAGGGTTGGGCAAGGAGGGCCCTATTTGTTTCTGTGTTCCATGCCAACGTCTGCTGTTAATTATTTAAAATAGGCAGTATATGCATGATCTGACATTTTTAACTACATTTTTTGACAAAAATGAATCACAGCTGATTTGGGGGGGGGGGGGGTGAAAGGGTGGAGTGACCCAGACCTTGCAAATGGAGAAACCACTGCTGTTAGATATTATTGTGAGATTGTAATAAATTCCTTCATTTACATAGTACAGTAGAACAGGTTTTTCAAAGCAAAGTGTGACCATGATTATTTTCATGAGAAATCTGAAACAAAAAAGAAAGAAGGATCACAAACATTGGCTTACTCCCGTTCTTCTGAAGAATAACCACTTTGACAATGAGGATTTTGACAATGAGTTATTTTAAGTTTTAATTTTCGTTTTTCAGATCAAATATACAGTTGGTGAGTGTCTATATACTATACACATTTGTTTACTATCGTAGTACTTTGTAGATCAAATTGAGCTGCCCCTTCTCATCTCTAATCACAAAAACTAAAACATCTCTGCTATGAAGAAAAATAAAACCTAAATCTGTGTAAAATCTTAAGGGGGAATTCCACCGAAAAATGATATTTGATTTTTTAAAAAGTAGCTCTCCTCTTGATTGAAATGAGCTCTCAGCCAACTCTCTACCTGTAGTTAGAGCAAAGATATAACTACTTGCGCATGTACCAGGTACCTGCTTTACTATGAACTACAACGGGTGAGCACTTAGTTTATGGGCGTGGCGTCAGACAATATCAGTCACAGGTTGCCACTCCTACGGAATACAACCGGAGGAGCTGGATGTTCCTAGCTACTAGTTAGTGATGGGAACTTTGATTCCTTTTGGTGAGCCGCATCTTTTGGCTCTGTTCGTTCAAAAGATTTGTTCGTTTGGCTCGTTTGGTCATTCACTTGTACTTTCCGGTTCCGGTCTCGGAAAGAAAACCGTAATCATTATTAAATGTCAGTTCATCGTTCATTGGACTTTGTTTGTTGTGTGTAGGCTATTACTACTCTCCATGTGAGGTGTCCGATCATGGCTCCCTCAGAATATCACTCCAGCTCTGGAACTGAGGTTATCATTTCTTCCTTTTCTAACATTAAATTAGTAAATTGTTATTAATATACAACAATACTTTTCATTAATCATAAATATGTCTTTGGTTTTTTATGTATTGGGTCTATTTGAAGGGTCACTACAACTACTTTGCACACATTGTTAGGGTTGTAAATGTCAACAAACATGACGTTGGTTTACCACAATGTGAACACATATATTTGTATGTTTTTTTTTCTTTCAAATCCAGTTTGTTTAACAAAAAGCATATTATATAAAGAAACACAAATGCAAAAATATACTTTAGTCATTTCCTTTAATCTAAAACGGCAAATTAGATACATCTGTGTATTAGGAATAATAACTTCATCTTTTGGCTAAAATAAGGTTAAACTAAATATTTTAACTTCACTTGCTTGAACTCGGCTACTTATTTATTTGAACCACAGCCAGCTTCATCTTCTGAAAGAGACTCTGAAGAATCTGAACAATCCTACTCAGATTCAATTTGCATGGTGTCATCTTTGATTGGCTCAAAGAGTTTCAAGTATAACATTCTAGAGAATTAAGAAATATGTGTAAAAAAAGACCTGTAACATTGCCTTAAGACAAATGGCAGTAAAATCCTAACATAATGGGAAGGTTAGGCTAAGATGGCAAATTCCCAAAATTACCGAAAATTTCCTGGAAAATCTCCCTCCCCCACTTGCAACCCTACTCATCTGGCAGAGAGAAGGGGATAAGAAAAATTATTGATTGTAAAATTGTGTCACGTGTACATATTGTCGTTTGTTTTCTTAATACAAATACAAAATTCATTATTGCTTCAAATTAAAGAAAAGGGGGGAAAGGTTTTATTCTCACACCATGGTCTCCGGTTTGGTTACTCTGCTGTTGTCCAGTATAACAAGTATAACAATTGCCTCCCATCGCAACCTAGAGCATTCCGACGTACCTGGTCTGACAACGCAAAAGTTAACCACTCGCTACATAAATCAATGGACTGCATTCACAAAAGTATTCCCTTAGACATCCATTGTTTTTCAATTATCATTGTGTATCATTGCACTGCTGCATGTTATGAAGCGCCCCTTGTAACAAAAATCTAACTTTGACACGCTCACACACACTATTGAGATTTCAGTAGTGTGTGTGAGAGGTACGTGCGCACACATACGTGAAATGTCAATAGTGTGTGTGAGCGCGTCAAAGTTAGATTTTTGTTACAAGGTACGCTTCATAGCATGTCATATTGCTTTAATATTCTTACATTTCTTATATACTTGACTTTCTTTAGAATAATTCCCCCTTGCGGCTTTATTCTACTTTGAGTTGGTTAAACTCTTCCATCTCTGTAGCAGAAATCACATTTTCACGTTCAGCCATTTGCTTCCGGGTCAGGGGGAGGTCATCGTCAGGGTGACACAGATAAGACAAACGCTGTCAGCAGAAACATAAAAAAAATGGTATTGATCTTGGTGAGACAAGTGTTTAATACAATATAAATATGAAATGTAATTACTACATAACAATACCAAGGATTTCTAAAATATTGTCAAAGTTTTATATAAAAAAGAGAAACCCCTGAGTCATTCATTGACCCATGTTGAAAACCTTGGTTTTACTTGAAAAGATGCAGATTTTTCATCCTTCAGCATAAGCTATCAGTACGTAAGACTGATAGGCCTGATATGACCCCTGTGTGTAACCAGTAGAAATATCTCCCGTTATCAGATGAGCTGAATTATGCAGTCACCGTAGTTTTGTTCTCCTGCAGCCCCCCCAGTACCGAATCAGGGTTTTATCGCAACATAGGCTATGTGGTATTGCTGCAATAAAGGTAAAGCCGACCTGATCTCTTGTGCAACTACCAGCTCCATAGAACTGATCTTTTAAAAACATTACTGAGGAATGTAAGTGAACCACCTGCATATTGGTGTGCTAAAGAACTGACTTCCTTTTAAATGTGGTGTTAACGGTCATTATTTGTTTCTTTAGGATATTGCCACTGCTGCTTTTCCTTGCTTCATAAGTTTACCGATGTACTTTTTTTTATACTGTAGCTGTAATTTAATACATCTGGCCATTTGCAGGACCGGAGGGGTAGCTATTGGTGCCGCAGGCTAGCCTATCTCAGTCTTAAATATTGGATCTTGCACTTACATGAATGAGATATACGGCAATTGAATTGGATGGGCAGTTTGTGTAGTGTTTCCTGACTGCCCCAGTGTTGTCTGTTTAAGTATATTTCCTGTGGTTGTTTTCTTATGTGGATATTTGTTTTGTATTTGTTTCTTTGTCATTGGTTTAATCATTTTGTCTTTACTTTGTAGAGTTGGAGTAGCCTATTTGGCGGCCGTAGCCTACTGGTGGGTGGGGCGTTCTTCAAGGCCGTGGTTCCATCCCTCACATTGCATGTCTTCATTTTTGTGGTGTTAATTTAAGTACACTGACACAGTTTCTCACTCTTTTGCAGTGTGTGTGTGTGTGTGTGTGTGTGTGTGTGTGTGTGTGACACTTGGAGCACGAGCATGCATGGCGGTGAAACAATCGGTCCTCTAGTGAAGGTAACCCACCCTGCAGTCGGTCCACCGCCCTCCAGGTCATTTATTATTTCTGGTGGCAGCCAGTAATATTTGCACAAGTTCCTTTTAACTTAGATATGCAGTTTGTGTTAAAAAAATTGTGATAACTTTTCCCTTCATGTTTTAGCGGTTTCCTTTAAAATTTAACATCTGTAATTGAATCTCACGTCTCTGCCTTTGAGTGACCTATTTCTCTATGTTTTGGGGAAAACCTGATGGTCTGTTACGGTAATAACACTTAAATCATTCTTTGGGTGCGAACCCCCAAGTTGGCCGTTATAGCTAGGCAGGACCCGGTCACACACGCATATTTGGGGTCAACTTCGTCAAAAGGTTTTTGAGTGGGCGAATCTTTCGCAAAAAGTCCCCGGACTTAACTTAAAATCCCCGGATGAAACCCTTATTTCCAGGGTTTTGTTGAGGGGATTCAGGAGCACATTCATCCACAGAACTGTGCACTCATCAGACAATTTCAGTAAGTAAATCAGAAGTAAAAACTACAACTTGTAGTACAAGACATAGAGCGTATATGCATGTCTATGGTACAAGAGCAAACTAATTCCTCACTAGTTTGGAAAGAGTTTTGCAGTTTTTCTTTCAAACACTGCTTGCAAAGTGAGGGGACAGGGCACATAGTAGACATGGATCTGATTGGACAGGGGGCAGGGAACATGGATCATATTCGGTCACAGCCCCAGTGTGTTAAATAAACTGTGAAAATCCTGTAACTGTGTAATGCGGGAAAAAATGAAATTTTAAAGTAAAATGTTTGTAAAAAAAAAAAAAAAGTCAAAACACTGTCACATAAAATAATTATTTAACTGTCACCTCCTAAAATAACAGGATTTATACATTTTTCCCATTCATTAGATGGTTTCACCCTCTTCACCGTTTTGTTATTATATTTCTTACAGTGTTCCAAACACGCAAAATCTCCCATTTAAATATGGCTGTTTGGAGCTGCAGTCATTTACATAATGACTCTTAGTTGATCACCCGCAAAGTGTGAAATGATAACGTGGAATTACTTTGGCTGTGCATGCAAAATAACACCCGTTATTTGGGATCTTAGTAAATCGACCCCCTATGCTATGGCATTGTACAAAGGATAGACTGATGTATCTGGATCCACCTGTCTTGAATTGGGCTCATCTACTGACATGTGTGTGATTGGCTGATGCACTGTGGGCCCTGCGTAAGGGGGATAGTGGAATCACGGCTAGCTTCCAGGACAGCGTGGGGTTCTCCGCTATCATCTACATGGGTTCTGGGCCTCACCTGTCTGAGAGTGCCAGAGCTGATGGACAGCTTGAGTAGACTCCAACCCGGCATCAGTATGACGGAGGAGAGGGCGAGCAGCCAGCCCAGTACGTACGCCCAGTCTGGGTACACATACCAGCGGTTAAAGGTCAGGGGCTGGTACTCCACCAAAGAGTAGATGAAAGAGCCCTGTGGGAGAGTAGGATGAGTGTGGATCATTTTTCTAAATGTTACACAGACCATACTGCCAGTGTCACAGAAGTATAATTAACATAAAATTATCACGCTCAAACAAGACCAGTCTACCAATAGTCTGCTAGAGGAGGAGACTGTTAGAGTGGAAGTAGAGGGCTTGTGACGGCCAGCATGTGGACAGATTCCACCACAGTCTTGAACTGGATTCATTCTGACTGCTGTCCGTTCAAGATCTTTGTTGGAACCAGAGTAGCTGATATTCAGAAATTGACCAATACGAAAGCCTGGCATTATGTGGAGTCTGCAGCAGATGATATCACTTTTGGTAAGCCTCTCCTGTCCCTTGTTAGGAACAGCTGGTGGAGTCAGAGTCCATCCTTTTTTTCACATTCACCAGACAATCGGCTCCTCCCCCTGCTTCTACAGGTCCAGAAGATGAAGATGAACTAAAGAAACCAGGATTCTCTGGAATTCTCTCAGTCGTCACCAACTCTGTACCCAAAGCAGATGAGCGTCATACCTACCAAGACCTTCTAGATGCAACAGCCCTATCTTGTCATGGTGCGGTAGGTTAAGGTCAGTACACCATCTGCTGATGACTACAGAGAAGCAGAGATGTCTATGCGCCAGTCTCAGGGATTGTTTTCCAGGTGAGCTGAGCCAATTACAGTATGGTAAGCCTGTGTCCTCCACCAGCTGTCGCCTCAATCTTATCCCAGAGTAAGACAGAGACATGAGGGTCATCAGATTTGGAGGGTGTCTCCGTGGAAGCAAAGACCTGGATCCAAATGATGTCCACCCCCTCGTACTGGACCCTAAGAATCCAGTCACAAAGTTAATAATTCAGGACTTTGATGAGAAGCTGTGCCATCCTGACCAGGAGAGGGTTTTCTCAGAACTTCCCAGACTGTACTGGATTACTATGATTATTATAACTGTGTGTCGGCTCCAGCAAATTTCTTAGAATGCCGCAATTGGAGAGGGAAACCAAAAACTCCCCAAATGGTCAACCTTGCAATTTCAAGGCAACGCTTGCACAAGCCCCCATTCTTCTCTACTGGCATGGATTGTTTTGATCGGGCATTTCATTTAAGTGCTTAACAACCACTTAACATTCCTAATGACCTTGAGACGATTCCCGGAGAGGGAAGCCCTTCGAGCTTATCATAGATCAGGGAACAAATTTTTGAGGCAGCTAAACAAAGCATTTGATGGTTTGCATCTGTCATGGTTTTGGCAGCCTCTTTTTATGTCTGCAGTCGTTCTCCCTCGGAGCGGTGCTAGGGCATTCTCGCCTTGTCTTTCATTCATCCGTTCCAGGTTTTTGCGTTGTTTCAGCACTCGCACCTGTTCCTAGATTCCTGCCGGCTATTTAGGCTCTCTGCTTCTTTATTCCGGCGCTTCAGTATTGTTTGCCACTATACCTCGGAGCCGGTAAGGTACAGGATTAAAGCGACCACTTCACTTTTAAGCTTGCTTAAAAGTTACGCGGGACTTGCTTATTAGTGCTTTAGAAATTCCTTGTTTGGATTTGTTTTTCTCGTTTGCACTTTTAGTTCCTCGGTTTGGTTTTCCTGCTCTGTGAGACAGATTTCCTTTACCCTCTTTGCTCACCTCTCTCTTTTGTGCTCTCTTTTAGTGAGAGTGAGAGGCTTCTTTCGTTTTCCTCTTATTATTCGTTTTTGGTATTTCTTCGCCCACTCGCCTGGGTCGCTATCATTTTCTCTCTGGTTGTATTATACCTTTATTATACTGTTTAGTTTGCTCTCTTATATTGAGAGTGAGAGGTATTTTTTCTTCCTTGTTCTGCCCGAGTCTCGCGTTCGCCCACCGTCTGTGGGTTGTTTTCTTTTGGCTTCGCCAGACAGAGGAGCGTAGAGACCATTCCACCTACACCTCTTTTAATCGGGAGGAACCCATGCAGGTGGGTGGGTCCTCTTTGTGCAAGCCCACTAAGTCTAAACCACGGGAAAGCTGGTGCCATTATTGTAGGCGTAGGGGCCATTTAAAGGACCAGTGTCCTAGGTTGAGGGGGAAACGGGGGGTCTCGCTAGGGAAACCGGGGGTCCCTAGTGAGACATAATGATATTCTTCCGCGGACCTGTTTTACCAGTTCAACTGCTCTGGAGTAAGCACTCGGTCAATATCGACGCTTTTATTGACTCTGGAGCAGTTGAATGCTTTGTTGACGCAAAGTGGGCCAGGGAGTTAGAAATACCTATACACTCTCGAGAGAGACCCCGCCTGGTTACCACCCTCGATAGCCGCCCGTTGGGCTTCGGGACCATTACAGAGGTCACGGGTGCTCTACGCAATGCCTACAACCTGGTGCGCATACGTGAGGGCGATGAGTGAAAGACGGCTTTTAACCCCTTGGCGCAGATCACAAATTTCACCTATTTAGGGGGTGCTCTGTTTAAGGCTTTATAACTCCAGGTGTGAGCATCACATAAACTTGGTAAATGGCTTAAATGAAACAAGACAGTTGTACCATTTACAATACACCTTAAACTTTGTTAATTTTCATAATTTAAGTCTAAATAAAGTGCCACAAATGCAAAGAAACTTTGGAAAAAAATTTTTTAAAATAGTTTTTCTTTAGTTTGCTGAGAGCTACATAAGTGAAATCGGTAATATATATATGCATTTCCTGGATCATAAACTCCATGTCCACAAGCTTTGCAAAATCTGTGGATGATATGCAACTACTAAAGGTCTATGATGCAAAATATAGCAGTGTACCCTGTTGTCCATTAGTGTCTCCAAATCTATCCAAATGGCTAAATTGTGCACTACCCTAAATAAAAAAGATTATGATATATTTAACTACAAATCAACAGTTTTGGCTCATAAAACTCACTTTTGCATAATTTTCAAGTGGGAATTACTATATGTTCATCAGTATAGGGGGGGTAGATATCTATGGGTCCAAACCCCCTATGCAAAACATGTCATAAAATGAATAAAATTAGTTTTGTCCATTATAAATCATATACATTTGCTCCTTCTGATGTCTTAAGATAAAAAACACTGATATCACAGTGTTACATACACCTAAATATGTTGCCTAATCATTCACTCTTGTACCTCAATAAAACATCACGTCCCTGTACTCTACAGTATGTATACTTTTGTCCTGGGACTGCATTTTTTTAAAGTTTTAAATTTTTTTAATTTTCATATTCATAATGACTCCAAGGAAAATTTTACCTTTTTACCTTAAAATTTTTACATTAATACGCCGTAGCCTATATTATGTGCGATAACATGAACATAAAATTGTATTCCACCATCTGCAAAATGCTGCCAAATGTTCTATCTTCAATGAACATTGGTAGCCTACATCAAAAATACATTTAATGATTGCACTACTCTCATGGTTTATGACCCTTTTTCCCTTGCGGTCGTGTTCCTCAGTCAGTCAGTGGGCGCTGCTTCGTTGGTGGAGTTTTGGCTCCTTTCCTTCTTCTCGCAAAAAAGTTCTCATCAACATTGCACAGCTGCACATGGTTGCCGGTGAGCTATTTAAGCCCATGTTCCTTTTGTTCTGGTCTTCGATATTAATTGTTCATTGTGATTGTTTGTTGTTTGTGCTGTGGTGTGTTGTATGGCATTATTTGTGCTGTTTTGTGTGCGGTTTATTTTTGCCCTTTTAAAGTTTTAGTCGTATGATTGATCTAGTGCTTTTAAGGAGACCATTTTGCTCCGTTGTGCTTTTATTGGAGTTTTGCGGGTACTGGCCTTTGTGCTTTGAGCTTCAGGTTGAATTCCTGTTTTGTGTGCTCATTTCAGTTGCCGCTTTCTGGTCTGTCCTTTGTTTGTCGTTTTTGCCTAGATCGTTTGCCATTCTCTGTCTCTTTCTCCTCTCTCTATCTGCTGTCTTTCGTGACAGCAAGAGGAGTTTGTTTATTAAGAGACAGGGTGTTTTATCATACTGACTTTAGGGCTCTATTTATTCTTAGAGGCAGGGCTAGTATTTTCTATTGAGCTTGCGTTAGTCAGATAACCGATAATTCCGGTGCAGCTGTCCTCTCGCCCCTGTGTGCCTTTATCCGTGTCTGGAGTTTGACGATTTTGTTAGGAACTTTAGTTCTGTTTCGTCTGTCGATGCATGTCTTGTACCTTTTATCCTTATATGGAGTTTGACGATTCTGTTTGGAACTGTAGTTCTGTTTCGTCTGTAGGTGCATGACTTGTGTCTTTATCCTTATATGGAGTTTGACGATTTTGTTCGGAACTGTAGTTCTGTTTCGTCTGTCGGTGCATGTCTTCCTGTGGGGAGGATTGGGCGATGTTGTGGACATGTTTGCGTTTGACTACTAGTCTCTGAGAGTAGCCTTGGAACGTTAGATCCGGTTCTTTTCGCCTCCTGGTAATTGTAATTCGCATTAGTTTTCAGTGTTTGTTGTGTGTTTTGTTTGTGCCATTATGCTACTCGCCTGTTCTTATGCGTCTTGTTACCGAGACAGGGCATTTGTTATTTCCGGCTCGTTCTCTAGTCACTTAGCTTGTAGAAGTTTGAGAGCCTAGTGCTTTGTTCTATTCGCTTGGCTTGGTTTTCTTAATGAAAGACCTGGCGTTTGCGCTTCTACTTATTGGTGTGTCACAGTGAGCCGGTTAGTAGCTTTGGTACGTGTTCCCTGTCTCGTCTCCTCCCTTATCTGCGGGGTTTCCCGTCTTAGTGGCCTAAGGGCTTAAAGAATCCCCTTGCTGCGTTTGGCTCCTCTTACCTCACACGTCACGCCCCATTACAACTACAGTATGTGAAATGCACTCAAAATGCGAAAATAACAATAGGGCTATCAAACATATTGGAAAGACAGTGCTCGAGTGGAAACATGAACGTACATATGTAGCCAGCGAGAGCAACGGCATTTTAGATGCAAAAATGCATACATATCAGAAAATGGAAACTCTCCTCCCTAATACATTTTCTATAGAGCTTGCGTAATACTAGACCGTTAAAACGGAAAGTGCCGTTATGCTGGGCTGTAGTAAATTTTTCAAAGCACCCAAAAAGACATGGCATATACCGTTGCTAAGGTTATAATGTACTCTATTGGATAAAAAAGCTGATAATTAAACCAGAATGAACTGTAATGAATGAAACAGGCTTACAGGGCATGGGGGTATTACACGGCGACGTTTCAGATAGTGTAATAATAAAGTGTTGTATATTTCTCAAACCGATTGTACCAGACAATAAATGACCACTGAATTTTGAAAGGAACATCTCGATGTGTAAAACCAATGGTAGGATTGTATATTTATTTCATATTTAGTAGCATATATTGCTAGTAGAATACATGCTAGAATGAGACAGTACTTTCACAGTTTATTTTGCATTTGAGTGAGCAGGGCTTTTCATGGCTTACGATCAGGCTATTGTTGGGTTTATCTCGTTGCTATGACGTTATTCTAATTTTATATGATGAATAAATATATGAACTCAAACATAGACGCTATTGTCCACTATGTCACGCATGGGTAGGTATAGACTAGGTGGGGGTTGCTTGTTAAATGGACTTGCTACAGGGAAATAGCGACACTTAGAAACTCCGTATTCGGCAGAAATCGTCACGGACTGTATACCAATAAATTTAAAACACAGAGTTTGTGATTTCCACTAATAGTTTGGCTGCAGTAGCAACGAATGTCGCAGTTGAGCAAAAAGGTTCTGCCGGCGTCACCTTCTACGCAAATCGGTTAATACACACCACGGGCACTACGAGTACCGGGTGATGCCGTTCGGCCTCACTAGTGCCCCCTCTGTCTTCCAGGCACTAGTGAACGACGTTCTTAGAGAGATGCTGGAGAGGTTCGTTTTCGTCTACCTGAACGATATTTTAATTTTCTCCCCTAATCTCTCTTCTCACGTCGGTCATGTTAGGCAGGTTCTGGAAGTACTTCTTAAGGCGCGGCTGTTTGTGAAAGCTGAGAAGTGTTCATTCCACACCAGCTCCGTTTCTTTCTTGGGGTTCATTGTGGTGGATGGAGAGGTCCGTATGGACCCTGAGAAGGTTTTGGCGGTAAAAAATTGGGAGTGGGCACCATTCTTTCCCAGAACTCTCCACTGGACCGGAAAATGCACCCTTGCGCGTATTTCTCTCGTGCTTTAACACCCGCAGAGAGAAATTACGACATAGGAGACCGGGAGCTGCTGGCAATCAATTTGGCATTAGAAGAGTGGCGTCATTGGCTGGAGGGAGCCGAGCACCCTTTTACGGTCTGCACTGACCATAAGAATTTGGAGTACATCCAACAGGCCAAGACGCGGATCTCCCGACAAGTCCGGTGGGCATTATTCTTCGCTCGGTTTAGGTTTCTGTTGACCTACCGACCTGGGTCAAAGAATGTAAAGCCGGACGCCCTCTCGCGCATCTACAATCGCACTGATAGGGAACCGCGTCCTGAGCCCATCGTACCTGTCACCCAGATTGTTGCTCCGGTTATGTGGGAAATAGAGGCAGCCATGCAGAGGGCTTTACGTTCGGACCCAGGCCCAGGTGGGGGTCCATCCCACTGTCTGTTTGTTCTGCTCCGCCTTAGATCTCGGGTTCTCCTGTGGGGTCATTCTTCCCAGCTGGCGGCCCATCCTGGTATTCACCGGACGAGATAATTTTTTTCTCGGCGCTTTTGGTGGCCGAACATGGAGAGCGATGTCTGGGAATTTGTCGCTGCTTGTTTGGTCTGCGCCCACAGCAAGGGGTCACAACTTCCGCCATCGGCTCTTTTACGCCCCCTACCTATTCCCAGTCGTCCTTGGAGCCACATTGCCCTAGACCTAAACTGCCATCAGCACCAGAGACCGCCCAGCTTATGGTGGACAATGTCTTTAGGGTAAACGGTCTCCCTCTGGACCTAGTGTCCGACCGCGGCCCGCAATTAGCCGCCAATTCGTAGCTATTTGCGAGAGGTATGTTTCTGCCCTTACTCATTAGCAAGATGTTTTCAGCCGAAGAGGTAACAATATCATTATAAAAATAGCGAATAGACCATACACCTAGCTACATTACATTACAGTCATTCAGTAGACGCTTTTATCCAAAGTGACATACAATAAGTGCATATCAATTTGATATCAAATTAATGACCATAACGTATTAATTGTTTATCCAATTTAAACAACTTGAGAATTGTGTTTGGGACAGGGCCCTGATCATGATTATGAGCACTCTGAATCAAAATTCCAAGTTTGGTTGGAATTTATTAAAGTGGGCGTGACCACTTACATAATAGAATAACCCATTTCCTATTTCCCATAGGCATCCATTGTACTTATATATCAGCCACTGAATACAGTAGAAATTCAATTAAACTGTCAAAATGGTCAGTATTGCATGCTTAAAATAAGGAAGTAAATAACTGAGATATTACACTGTACTCATCTGGCAGAGTGAAGGGTATAAGAATCCCCCCAAAAGGAAAAAAGGGAAAATATTATTGATTGTAAAATTGTGTTACCTGCACATGAGTGTGCACATTGTTACTTATTTTTTAATACAAAAATGGATTATTGCTTCAAATGAAAGAAAAGGGAGAAAGGTTTTGGTCTCACACCATGGTCTCTTGTTTGGTCATTCTGCTGGTGTCCAGTATAACCACTGCCTCCCATCTCAATCTAGAGCATTCTGATGTACCTGGTCTAACAACGCAAAAGTTAGCCATTCGCTACATGAGTCAATGGACTACATTCACAAATAGACATCCATTGTTTTCCAATGGTGAACAGGAAATATTCCTCATTTGTATAGAATCATTGCACAGCTGCACGTCATATTGCTTTTATATTCTTAAATGTTTCTTATACTTGACTTTCTTTCGGCTGAAGGGCTCAAACCCCCAATTGCCGCTTGCGGCTATATTTTGTATTTATTCATTGGTGCAGGAAAAAATTCCAAACAACAAACGACAGTGAGCACCATAATTCATTGGACAGTGACACATTTTTTGTTATTTTGGTTCTGTACTCTAGCAATTTGAGTTTGAAAAGATACAATACAATGAGGTTGAAGTGCATAGTACCCCCCATTTTCGGGCAACAAAAAATATTGGACAGTTTAACATAATGTAGAATAAAGTAATCATTTTTAATATTTGGTCGCATATCCTTTGCATGTCATGACACCCTGATGTCTGTGACCCAATAATATCAAAAGACTCTTGATATCTTATTTTCTGGTACTTTTACAAGCGATACTAGGACCTCTCTGCATTTGAATGGATCTCTATGGGAATTGGGGGATGGGACTAGATTTAGCTGAAAATTACACTGGAACAGTATGGAACACATGGTTGGCTAAATGGCTCTAAGTCATCGAAGGTCTGATGTATCAAACAAGCCTTAAAGCATCACTCTGCTGCCAGATATGCAGTAGATATGGATGGATAACTTGAAGGTTTTCTTCTCCTGACTTATTTTTCCATAGAGTTCAATAGGAAAATTTGTCAGGAGAAACAACCCTTAAAGTGATCCATCCATATCTACTGCATATCTTGCAGCAGTGATGGTTTGAGGCTCATTTGACACCTCAGACCCTTGATGACTTACAGCCATTTAACCAATCATGTATTCCATACTGTTCCAGCATAATTTACAGCTAAATCTAGTCCCACCCCCAAATTCCCATAGAGATCCATTCAAATGCAGAGAAGTTATAGTATCCTGCGTCACAGACATCAGGAAGTCACGGCATGCAACGGATATGCGACCAAATGTTAAAAATGATTACTTTATTCTACATTATGTTAAACTGTCCAATATTTTTTGATGCCCGAAAATGGGGGGGGGGGGGGGGGGGGGGGGGCGGACTATGTACAAAAGGTTCTATAATTTCTAAACGGTTCATCCGATATGGATGAAAATACTTGCAAATTAAAGCAATTTAAAGACAGTCTGCACTTCAACCTTGTCATTGTATCCTTTCAAACTCAAAGTCCTAGAGGACAGAACCAAAATAACAAAAAAATGTGTCACTGTCCAATGAATTATGGTGCTCACTGTATGCCTGCCTCTGAATTCAACAGAGCTTATGTGCAACACTATCACTAACTCCATAATTAGCTAAAAAAAATTAATACATTTTTTTTCATTTAAAGCTGCAAAATATCTTGTTTCAGCAGACAATAGAAAAAAATGAAGTTTAACCAATGAAATCCAGTTTTCCTCTGCCCTGAACACCTTGCTTGTGACTCTACAGCCTATAACAATTCTGCTGCAATTCTCATTCATTCGTAACTATTGATGTTACTGAAGTTTTATCTAATCCAGACTCCAACATGCTTCAGGTGTGCTGTGATGAGGTTTTACTGTAATAAGTGAGTCAGGCAGATGCTCTACTTGTACATCACACATAGGGGGTGAGTGAAACTCACCAGGGTCACCAGTGGTGTGAAGTAGAGCCAGCAGAGCTTAAAGATGAGGCTGGGCCGTTCCCCGGTCATGTCCTTGATCACGTCGGTCATGCGCTCTGCCCCTGCTCGAGTGACACACAGGAATGGCGGTGAGCATTGTGTTGTGTATAAAGGAAACCTCAACTGGGGGAAAAAACTAACTCAAAAGGCAAAGAATGGGAAATTAAGAATATGTCATTTTATTCCGGTTTCAAAATTGCTTTTTCACTTTTAAAAAAAGGATCTGGGAGCAGTGTATTAAGGGATTTCTGGCTCCCTGGCAAAAGTCTGGGTGTGTCCCAATATTCGTCACTCCTCTCCACCTTTACTCCACTCCCCCAGTATCACTCGTCTCCTATCCGGAAGTACGTGGAGGAAAGGAGAGAACGAGGAGCCATGAATAAAATTGGGATAGCTTGTCTGCTTGTCCGTCATCAAAATCGACGTTGACTATTGATGAAGTTGCCCTATCATAACTTTTACTGACACCGAGGCCACAAATAGTCCCAGAGCCAATCACAGATCTTACACATGGTCAGCCCATTTAAAGCTGCAAAATATCTTCTAAGTTTCAAGTACAAGTAGTTGTATGTACAGTATAAACATGTACCTGACATTGCGGTTCATGTCGAGACACTAATTAATATATAATCAGAAACATCAGATCAAAGTAAACATCTCATAGTATCAGCAAACACAAAGATTTACCGTAATTCCAGAATCCAGATAATGTCCGATGTCTGAAGATACAAAGCCCTTATTCACATCATATACTGTATCTATACTGTGACAGCCTACATTCTATTGCCAGTTCCTTGCATCTCACATAGGCTAATTCAGAAATATTTCTGTAGATTAGTGAAATAAATTTGTCGCTTCATATTATCTGAGTTATTGTTTTCCAATGGTCATATTATGGCAGTATTCACACTGAAAAACAATTATTTCTGACTGTAACGTCTGAAATCTAATTTTGATACGTCCTTGGTTGAATAAATTAATTAATGCATATATTCACATATTGAAATAACGGTATCTGCCATGCTTATTTATGTTTAGAATCATTTTCGTTTAAAGCAAAATTGAACTTTGGTAGAACTTTGGGTTGTGTAGTTACCTGGCCAAATGGTGGTGAAATATGTTCATTAGTTGCTCTGTGCTCCCCTGGGGTGATAATCCAGAATAGTGTATTTGTCGCTCACCATTAACTCTATAGCGTAGCTCAAACGGTCTGAAAATGACAGTTCTAGCAAGTATACGAACACGAACGAAGCAGATTCTGTCAATACAAACAATAGCCAGTCCTCTTACCAATTTTTTTTTTGTGTAATCAAAATAATTTATAAAAGTACTATTTTATATGTTGTTAGCAAGCTACCAGAAAAGACTAGCAAAATGTCGGTAGGTCGATTTGTTTACTACGTTCATATACGTGCTAGAAGTATCATTTTGAGACCGTTTTAGCTACACTATAGAAGTGAATGGAGAGTGACAAATACTCCATTCTGGATTATCACCCCAGGGGAGCACAGAGCAACAAATGAACATACACTGCCTGGCCAAAAAAAAAGTCGCACACTCTAATATTTCGTTGGACCGCCATTAGCTTTGATTACGGCGCGCATTTATTGTGGCATTGTTTCGACAACCTTATGCAATGTCACAACATTTATTTCCATCCAGAGTAGCATAAGTTTTTGGCTGAGATCTTGTATTGACGACGGGAGAGTCGAACCACTCCGTAAAGTGTTCTCCAGCACATCCCAAAGACTTTCAATGGGGTTAAGGTCAGGAATCTGGTGGCTAATTCATGTGTGAAAATGATTCCTCATGCTCCCTGAACCACTCTTTCACAATTTGAGCCCGATGAATCTTGGCATTGTCATCCTGGCATATGCCCATTGATGGGATAACCTGGTCATTCAGTACATTTAGGTACTTCGCTGACTTCATTTTATTGCTGCATAATGTTGCTGAGCCTAGACCTGACCAACTGAAGCAACCCCAGATCATAACACTGCCTCCAGAGGCTTGTACAGTGGGCACTATGCATGACGGGTGCAATGGTGACTTTTTTTTTGGCCGGGCAGTGTATTTCGCCACCAGTTGGACATGATATTTCGCCACCATCATGGCCAGGTAACTACACAACCCACATTCATGTACAAGCAAATAAATAAACCTGCTTCCCTGTCTTAAATTGCCGAATGTGTCTCTAGGATATGTGCCACGAATACGAACTGCCATTTTGTTATCCGTTGTAGGCAATCTAGCCTTTGGGTATGATTCAATGTCCTATATGTGATAATAACCTACTGGAACACACACAATTTAGGCTAAATATCTTGCATTTGGGAATTATTATCTTGGAGAAATTTATATAGGGCATAGCTACACATCATCATTGTTGCCATCTTTCAATCTCTGTGGGCGTGAGCACAGTGATGTCACGCAGAAACATGAAAAAAACTTCCACAGTAGGATACATTCGCTAGGTTTGAAGCTGCTACGCTCATCTCCTCCAATATTGGGACAGTGGAGAGAGTGAGAATACGAAGATCGGTTTCCTGTTATGATTTTCTTGCCTGCTTTTATTTTTCTACTGATGTCGCCTTTTCGGGGCCGCTCTTGTTATTTTTTCCGCCTTCTGAGACCAATCATGGTTATCACTTACAGGTGCGTGCAGCCTACTTAAGCTGGGCGCTTCCCTTGATCTGGGCTTTTGTGTAAGCACTCTGTTTTCGCACAAGCCAGGTAACTCGGTATAGGACTTAGAAGACTGCATCTCTTTCTGTCGAAAGACATGCAGGAACTTCTTTAGATTTGAGTTTAGGTTTAGTTCCATAGGACTATTTTTTCCTTTTCTCTTTCTCTTTTCTAGTTCTTTCCTCAGTTTTCTTTTCAGTCCTCGTGGAGGCTGTAACCTTGGTTACCTTTCTCCTTCTACCTCCTTGTTAAGCTCATTGGTATTTTATTGAGCTGGAGGTTTTTTCTTTCTCGTTCTATCTATTCTGCTTGAGTCTTCGAGCCTGTAATCACCCTCTGTGGTAGGGGGGCGTGGTTTTAGGCGCTGCCGGCAAGAGAGAGAGTGAACGCGTGTGGTTTGTGGAGCCGACACAGCTCTCGGGAATCATGCAATTGGTAACGATTGATTGTATTATTGTTTGTATCAATTAACCAATTGCCTTGATTGTTCGACAGTGAGCCTGAGTGCTTAAAAGCCGGCCGGAACATCTGCGGGGAGAAGAGCGGAGGCCGGAATTAATGTGTGTCTGTGTCTGTGTGTGTAAAACGGAGAAAGGCCAAAATAAAGCCGTGTTCTCAAGAAATCCTGCCTGGTTACTGTCTCTGCACGGGAGCGGTGGTGCTCACCTCGCCACAGTGGTGGCCCGTACGGGGAAAAAGAAAGGCGAAAACGGTGCAGAGGACAGAAAAACAGGAGTTCTTTTTGGGAAATGGATAACAGCCAGGAGCAGCCGGAGCAGCCTACCTCCGTAGCAGCGCTGGGAAAATTGCTGGAGGGGCTAGCTGCTATGCAGGTACAGCAGTCGGCTGCTCACGCCGAGCAGATGCAAGCCCTGCGAGAGCAGTCTAGCCTCCAGACACAGGCGCTGCTACAGCTGGCTGCTGCCGGGGGTTCCAGGGGAGGGCGGAGCGTCTCGTCCCCGAAATTTCACCTTCCAAAGATGACAGCGGACGATGACGCTCAGGCCTTCCTCGAGGCGTTTGAGGTGGCAGCGGAGACGTGCAGGTGGCCACTGGAAGAGTGGTCGGTACGTCTCCTGCCCCTCTTATCAGGGGAGGCGCAACAGGCGGCGCATGGACTGCCGGCAGCCGCTAGGAAAGACTTTCGGAATGTAAAAAAGGCGGTCCTCGACCGAATGGGGTTCAGCCCGGAGGATCACCGACGTCGCTTCCGGGAGACCACCCTGACGGGAGAGGACCGGCCATTCGCATACGCCCAGCGGCTGACCGACATGGCGAGGCGCTGGCTACAGCCGGAGATAAGATCCGCAGCTGGAGTCGTGGAGCAGGTGGTCCTCGAGCGCTTCACCGCAGGGTTGCCGGCGGATACGGCCAGCTGGGTCCAGTGCCACCGGCCCACCAACCTGGACGTCGCCGTCACCCTGGCGGAGGACCACCTGGCACAACAACCCTTCACCCAGCAGCAGAAACCGGAGCCAGCGCCCCGAAAAAAGTTCACCACCCGTGCTCTTCCCCCTCCCGTTTCCCGTCCCCAAAACCCCTCCTTCCCTCGTGTTAATCCCTTTATTTTGTCTCCTCCTTCTCCCCACTCAGGCTCAGTGGCGGTGCAGTCCGGCCCACAGGGAGCTCCTCAGACGCCTGGACCGGGGTGTTGGCGGTGCGGACAGCCGGGCCACCTGCGCCGCGATTGTCCGCTCATGGAGGTGGGGCAGGTGGTCCGTGTCGTCGGCCCGCCTACCTCCGCTCCCGATCTAGACGGGGCGTACTGCATTCCGGTAAGGGTGCAAGGGAGTGAACACCGGGCACTGTTGGACTCAGGGGCGATGCAGTCCATGATCCTACAGAGCCTGGTTCGGCCAGAGGCATTGGTGACGGCACGTTGGGTATCTATTAGGTGTGTGCATGGGGATATACACAAGTACCCTATAGTGCCAGTGGAAATTCGTTTCAACGAGAAAAAGCATATTCTAGAGGCTGCGGTTAGCTCCCGCCTCTCGCACCCTCTGATTCTGGGCACGGATTGGGCGGGGTTTAAACAGGTAGCTGAGAAGCTGATGGGGGTGCGATCACGACCGCTAGGGAAGTGTGACGTGTGTGCAGTTGACAGTGGTGACGCGGGGTCGCCCGACACTGCCGGGGGGGGGACGGCTCCGGGAGAGCCTCCGGTGGAGACTCCCCAGGTGCCGGTGTTTCACCCCGTGGAGGATTTCCCACTCGCGCAGTCTCGCGACGACACCCTACGCTTTGCCTTTGATCAGGTCGTATATGTGGATGGTCAGCTGGTGCGCCCTGACGCTGCACGCTCTCACCCATATTTTGTAATCATTAAGGACAGATTGTACAGAGTGAGTCGTGACACTCAGACAGGTGAGGAGATGACCCAGTTGTTGGTACCTAAAAGCCGCCGGGAAATGATTTTCCAGGCGGCTCATTACAACCCCATGGCTGGTCATTTAGGGTATGAGAAAACACTAAACCGGATAATGGCCCGGTTCTATTGGCCGGGCATTTGGGCAGACGTACGTCGGTGGTGTGCGTCCTGCCCAGACTGTCAGCTAGTGAATTCCCCGGCCATCCCAAAAGCGCCGTTGCGCCCTCTACCGTTAATTGAGGTCCCTTTTGATAGAGTGGGCATGGATCTCATCGGGCCATTTGACAGAAGCACGCAGGGATACCGATTTGTGTTAGTTCTGGTGGATTATGCAACTAGGTATCCCGAAGCAGTGCCGTTACGCAATATCTCGGCTAAGAGTGTTGCGCAGGCTTTGTTTCAGATAATCTCCCGCGTCGGAATCCCGAAAGAGATTCTGACGGATCAAGGCACTTCCTTTATGTCACGCACATTACGCGAATTATATGAATTATTGGGGATTCAGTCTATTAAAACCAGCGTATACCATCCGCAAACAGATGGGCTCGTGGAGCGTTTTAATAGGACTTTGAAGTCTATGATTCGGAAGTTCGTACACGATGATAGCCGAAATTGGGATAAGTGGTTAGTTCCTCTCTTGTTTGCAGTGCGAGAGGTTCCCCAGGCCTCCACGGGATTTTCTCCCTTTGAATTGCTGTTCGGTAGGCGACCACGGGGTGTCTTGGATCTAGTTAAGGAAAGCTGGGAGGAGGGTCCAAGTCCCAGTAAAAACGAAATTCAGTACGTCATGGACCTGCGAGCAAAACTCCATACACTGGGTAGATTGTCACGGGAGAATTTGCTCGAGGCTCAGGAACGTCAGCAGAAGCACTACGATAGAGGAACTAAGCTACGTCAATTTTCACCGGGAGATAAAGTCCTGGTATTACTCCCGACGTCCAGCACAAAATTACTCGCCAAGTGGCAAGGACCCTTCGTGGTTACACGACGAGTGGGGGAAGTCGATTATGAGGTAGTGCGATCTGATAGAGAGGGGGCGAAACAGATTTATCACCTCAATCTACTAAAAGCATGGAAAGAGGTGGTACCGGTCTCTCTGGTCACGGTGGATCAGGAGAGAGATGAGCTGGGGCCTGAGGTACCAAATTCTACCGATCAAACCTCACCCCTTTCGGATAGCCATCTCCTACCGAATCAGAGAGCGGATCTTGCCTTGTTGCAAAAGCGGTTTGCGGATGTGTTTTCCCCTCTACCAGGTCGCACTAATCTCATAAGCCACCACATTGAGACAACCCCGGGCGTGACGGCGCGTTCACGGCCCTATAGACTACCGGAACATAAAAAGAAATTGGTTCAGGCAGAAATAAAGGCAATGCTGGAATTGGGGGTAATAGAGGAGTCTAACAGTGCCTGGAATAGTCCTATCGTGCTAGTGGGTAAGCCGGATGGGTCTATTCGGTTCTGTGTAGACTATCGTAAGGTGAACGAAGTGTCACGTTTTGATGCCTATCCAATGCCTCGGGTCGACGAACTCTTGGATCGGCTGGGCACAGCTCGTTTTTTTTCGACACTGGATTTAACCAAGGGCTACTGGCAGATTCCCTTGTCTCCAGAGTCCAAGGAAAAAACGGCTTTCTCCGCTCCGGACGGGTTGTACCAATTTCGGACACTTCCGTTTGGGTTATTCGGGGCCCCTGCCACATTTCAACGTCTCATGGACAGGGTGCTGCGTCCGCATGCTGCTTTCGCTGCAGCCTATCTGGATGACATTATCATCCACAGCAGCAGCTGGGCTCAGCATGTGCGGCATGTGGGGGCGGTGTTAGAGTCCCTGAGACAGGCGGGGCTCACGGCTAACCCAAAGAAGTGTGCAATTGGCCGAGCGGAGGTACGGTATTTGGGCTACCACTTGGGAAGTGGACAGGTGCGGCCTCTAGTGGACAAAACCGCAGCGATTGCGACCTGCCTCCGACCCAAGACAAAAAAAGAGGTGAGGAGGTTTTTGGGGCTGGCTGGCTACTACAGAAGGTTTATTCCTGCCTTCTCGGAGCTGACCAGTCCCCTAACCGACTTGACTCGGAAAGGTGCCTCAGATCCGGTCCAGTGGACGGAGCTGTGCCGGCAGGCGTTTGAGCGGGTGAAGGAAGCTCTTTGTGGGAAACCGCTCCTGTTCACCCCTAACTTCTCTCTCCCTTTTAATGTGCAGACAGACGCATCGGACAGAGGGCTGGGGGCCGTTTTGACGCAGCAGGTGGAGGGGGTCGACCGACCAGTGCTGTACATTAGCAGGAAACTTTCACAACGCGAAGCTAAGTACAGCACGGTCGAGAAAGAGTGTCTGGCCATTCGGTGGGCGGTCGGGTCCCTCCGTTATTACCTACTGGGTCGCCCATTCACCCTCTGTTCGGACCATGCTCCCCTCCAATGGCTTCACCGCATGAAGGATACTAACGCCCGAATCACTCGTTGGTATCTGGCTTTACAGCCTTTTAATTTCAAGGTGATTCATAGGCCGGGAGCGCAGATGGTGGTGGCGGACTTTCTCTCTCGCCCGGTGGGGGAGGAGGAGGGGGGGGTCGGTCATCGGCCGGATGGCTTCCCGGCCTAATTCGGGCGGTGGGGGTATGTGGTAGGGGGGCGTGGTTTTAGGCGCTGCCGGCAAGAGAGAGAGTGAACGCGTGTGGTTTGTGGAGCCGACACAGCTCTCGGGAATCATGCAATTGGTAACGATTGATTGTATTATTGTTTGTATCAATTAACCAATTGCCTTGATTGTTCGACAGTGAGCCTGAGTGCTTAAAAGCCGGCCGGAACATCTGCGGGGAGAAGAGCGGAGGCCGGAATTAATGTGTGTCTGTGTCTGTGTGTGTAAAACGGAGAAAGGCCAAAATAAAGCCGTGTTCTCAAGAAATCCTGCCTGGTTACTGTCTCTGCACGGGAGCGGTGGTGCTCACCTCGCCACACCCTCTTTTCTGGGTTGTTTTTTGTTGGCTTATACGCTGGGGGTTATTTCCCCTTTGTTTATTTTTCCTGTTCTACCAGGGTATTCCTTTTCTTTGTCCCTACTTGTGGTTCCCACGTTAGTGGGTAACATTTGGATCCCCTTCCGGTCGCATCTGGTTCTCCGACCCCTTC
Organism: Synaphobranchus kaupii; assembly: GCA_029718625.1. Taxonomy (NCBI): domain Eukaryota; kingdom Metazoa; phylum Chordata; class Actinopteri; order Anguilliformes; family Synaphobranchidae; genus Synaphobranchus; species Synaphobranchus kaupii. The sequence continues at coordinate 40,906,807 of CM056378.1, forward strand.
CCCTCCCTCACATTTCTGGGGCACGGAGGAGACGAGGTGGTAGAGGAGGAAAGTATTGAGTATTGGGATGCATCCTCTCCATTTTGAAGGGGTGTTGACTGTTCTTGGAATGCAAGGGTATGGTGTTCATGGTCATTTATTTGCATTGTTTTGTCTGTATTCAACTGGATATCTTTGTTTCAAATCAGCCATTGCTCCGTTGTCTATAAATCCACAACCTTTTTAAACATAATTGGTACTTTGAAACCAAGGTAAATTCAGGTATATTCTCTGCATTTTTAGTTAATGTTTTTTCCAGGGGAGGTTCCCCTTAACAACCCATAAAACATTTTCTCCTTTCTTTGGCGTGAGGGAAAGTTCCAGTTAAAAAGGCAGTCCTTTTCCATCTGGTTTTCAGTCATTTTCTTATTTGTTGTATTCACAGGGTAACAAGCTTTTAACCATGGTCTTTTTTTAAAGTAGGCTTTGCTGTCCTCTCTCGATGTGCAACTTTAGAATTTCAGAAATTTTATTTCTCAACACAGAAATACTCAACTCCAGGTCCCTGCGGGCCACAGCGTGGTTTAATACATGGCTGGAGCAAATACCTGCAGAGACACTGTGGCCTGCAGGACCTGGAGTTGAGTAGCCACGCTGTATCAGCTCTTGTTCATAACCTTCCACAGAGTGTTGTTTTGGAAAGGCACAGTTTTTTGGAAGGTACACTGTTTTGTGCAGTAATGTGTTACAGCCAGGTATCTTCCTGAGTAAAAGTCCAAGCAGCAAAGTCCTGCACTCACCAAAGAGCCATCCCATGGCCAGGACCTCGAACACACACCGGAAGAACACACACGCCCCATTACTGGCATAGTAGTCGAAGAGCTGGAACACATACATTCCCCCCTGGTGGACAGCAGGGGAAATTACAAGGGTAGATATTATGGGAAAATATGGTCAGGGAGAGACTGGTTTGTGCTTTGTGTGACACCTTGGGTGGATTCCAATCGCTTATTTTATCCGTCCTCCTCTCCTCTGTCCTCGCCTGACCCGGAAATTGATAGAGGTTCGCCATCTTTAAGGATATTCCAAACCGCTAAATGCTCCTCGGAGGAGCGAGGAGTGGGGAACGAGGAGGCTCCCGGAGGGTGCTTCAGTGAGGAAACACAAGTGTAGCCTTTGCGGAAGCCTTTTCTCGGAACTCGTGACGTGTATAAATTATCCACCACTCTTCACATCTGCCATGTTGCTGGCACACCCCTACACGAATGCAATTTTAGCGTTCCTTTCCATTTATTATAAAGCGCTAATCCATAATGACACTCATTCTTTATAACTAACAAAAGCACCCTTCATTCCTGAAAAAATAAGCTAAAAAGCATTATAGTTAAGCACATGAGCATAATATGATGCTGACGCTTGATTGAGCAAGGATATTCCATTTGCTTAATGCATGTTGCCTCGTTTCCACCATACTCGTATGTGATCCTTGCATCCTTTCCTCATGTCCTCCATTGGGCAGAGCTAAGGAGCGAGGAAAGGATGCAAGGAGTAAAAATAAACGTTTGGAATGAACCCCTGCAATTGATCAGAATAATGCAAGTTTGAATTCATTCATATGGGCCTGTAGTGGTAGTAAACCAGAATTACTTCAATTACCATGCAGGTTTTAAAATTGGTAGTAATTTAAATATTATCTCTATAACCTGTGTAGGCCAAAGGAGCATGTGTTAAGGGCATCCTCTGGGTAAACTGATAACAAACATGGATATTGAAATTCTTATTTTTTCTCTCCCCATCTGTCTTCCCACCTCTGTGACCATCACCAGCTGCAAGAAGAAGCAGGTGAGGCAGAAGAGCAGGATGAGGATCTCTCTGTGCCCGGCCTTCCGCAGTACCGTGGGAAACAGGTCTGTCACTGAAGTAATAAACTGCTCTATCCCCACAAACTGACCGCCAGACAGACAGTCAGACGCCCCAAGGTTCACCAGTGAGAGGCAGGGACGGGGTGGAGAGAGTGAGAGACAGAAGGGGAGAGGGAGGGAAGAAAAGAGGGAAAGAAAAAGAAAGGAAGGGGGAGAGAGAAAGATGATTGACACACTAATGTTTAATTACTGTTTTCCTGCTTGTGAGAAACTATCCATAAATACATATTTATTAGCTATGAAATCTTGTCAAGTTAGCTTGGAATGTGATCTTGCTGTGCTAGCCAGTGACCCAACATCATGCCTTGCTAGCTTAGCACAGCCACTTCACGTCAAACCATAACCAAACCGAAAGGATCTAGAAGTAAGCAAGGACTGCAGGCAGCTGTAGTGGTGGTGTCATGTGAAATATTGTCCACCGTAATATTTTGAACAGGGTGCCTTTGGGATCTCACTTGCAGTTGCAACAGACAACCCGCATAATTTTGCATAACTTGAGGCAGTTATTTCCAGTGCCTGTGTGAAATGATACCTCAAAGTCAACGTACTTGTTAAAAAATTAATTTAATTGTTTTTCGCTTAATGAACAAACTAATGTTAGCTATTAGCAGTTCCTGGCTAGGAGAGTTGATGAACTGTCTTCATGGTTGTTTCCTGGAACGCTGACAGAATTTTAACTAGTGACTAGCAAATTAAACCGTCGTTAATTTTCCACATAGGGCATGAACTTAACTTTTTCACCTCCTGGCCTGGCTTGCGGATTCTAAAAATCACTAGCCATTTTAAACGTTTTTACCAGCCACATTATATAACACAACCTGGTTGCTTACCTGCCAAAATGACTGCTAGAGTAAAAAATCTTACCAGCCACAATCAAAATTTTAAAAACATTTGGCTGGTGGCGGGTGTGAATTTCACCCCCTGAAAACAGCACTCAAACGTTTGCTTAAATTTTTATTCATTATTCAGCTGCCGATTTTGACATTAGCCACTTAGCACGCTAACTAGATAACTAGACGGTGGACAATATTTTACACAAAAGCAGCAGTACCGTGGACTGAGCTACCAGACGTGGTGAGTGATTACTTGCGTGTCCAGGCCCAACAGGATGATCATAACGAAGAAACAGATGGCCCACATCTGAGGTAGGGGCATCATTGCTACAGCTTGGGGTATGCGATGAATGCCAGACCAGGTCCTGGAAGCAGGAAGCAGGGGAGAACATGGAGGGTGATGAGAAGGAAAGACAGGAGGAGAGTGAAAGAGTCAGAGAAGGAATGAGAAAAATAATTGATCCAAAAGCACTTACTCTTCCAACTATGCCCTACACTTCTTTCCCAGGCCAGAATCCCTCTGCCTCATATTACTTACACATTTCTGCATTTAGCAGATGCTCTTATCCAGAGCACCTAACAGATTGAATTTTTACATACCGTCTGTTCATACAGCTGGATATACATGGGGTTGACAAAAATATTGGAAACACCTACAAAAACTGAATATCTAGTAACTAATAATGAGTAGGCCCCACCCTTTGCCTTCAAAACAGTTCCAATCCTTCTAGGAATGCTTTCATACAATTTCTGAAATGTGTGTTGTGGGATATTGGCCCATTGTTCAAGAAGGACAGTCTCCAGTTATTTGAGGGATGAAGGAGGTGGAAATCTAGTTTGCACTCTGCGCTCCAGAACTTCCCATAAAGGTTAAATTATGTTTATATCTGATGATTGTGCAGGCCATGTAAGACATTTGACGTCATCCTTGTGTTCTTGGAACCATTCTTTAATGTTTTTAGCAGTGTGTATGTTACTATCCATGTTGGAATATGGGGACATCATGAGGGAACAGTGTTTGCACCATAGGGTGCACTTAGTCTTGTAAAATGGTTTCATGTTGTTTGCCCATTACACGTAAATGGAGAGAAATCATTGGACCCAATGAGTCCATACCATTTCAGAACCACCACCATACTTAACAGTTGGCAAAAGAAATTGTGGATTGAATGCCTCCTTAGGCTTTCTCCAAACATAAACTCATCCAGATGTATTAAAAAGAGTAAAAGATGACTCATCAGACCATATCACTTTTCTTCATTGCTCAGGTGTCCAGGTTTTGTGTTCCTTACACCATGTTATGCATTTTTGCATTAGCCTTGGATACAAATGGTTTCCGAATGGCGGCCCTGCCATAAATACCAGCTTTGTGAAGCTCACGACGTACTGTTTTTGTTGAGGACTGGTTCA